>MU227346.1:4177517-4278707 GCA_018584345.1 Thuja plicata
TGTGGTGCTAGATATTTTATTCTATTTGTTGATGATTATTCAAGGATGATGACTGTAATGTTTCTCAAGGAAAAATTTGATGCATTCTAGTTATTTAAATGGTACTTAGCTAAAGTTGAAAAGGAAATAGGAAAATTTTTGAAATGCTTAAGATTTGACAAAGGTGGAGAGTTTATTTCTAATGAGTTTAACAGGTTCTGCAATGACCAAAGAATAAAGAGACAGATGTCCCCACCTAGGACTCCTCCACAAAATGATATTGCTAAATGAAGAAATAGATCTATCATGAACTGTGCAAAAACACTAATGATGGAGAAAAATGTTGTACAAAAATATTGGAAAGAAGCTGTAAGTACTGCAGTCTATACCCTAAATAGAGTTCAAGTCAAGAAAGGTACAAATGCTACACCTTATGAACTTTGGTATGGTTATGCACCTAGTGTAAAGTATTTTAAAGTATTTGTAAGAAAATGTTTTATACTGGAGGACAACAGAAATGGAAAACTTGATGCTAAAGGTGAAGAAGGCATATTCCTTGGTTATTCAATGAAAATCAAAGCATACAAATGTTTGAATCCTAATACTAACAAAATTATTGAAAGTGAAAATGTAAGAATTGATGAGTTTGTAGAAAGAAATGAAACTAAAAGTACACAAGAGCCTAAAATCTATAGATCATTCATATATCTGGATGAGGAAGATTCTAATTCACTACCTGAGACTACTGCTGAGCAACAACATGCACCTGTCGAGTCACAGAATGGAGTTGTTGAGAAACAACAAGTAAATGCCGAGCTATCTGATGGAGATGTGGAGTCACAGAATCAACCAAAACTAAATACAAACAATGAACCTATAGCAAGGACTGAGCCTACTCTAGCAAAATATGTGAGAAGAAACCAAAATTCTAATCAAATCATTGGATCAAAGGATTATGTTTTTATGACATGAAGTAAGTTAAAAAATGGCACATGTCTGTTATGTGAATTTGAGCCCAAAATAGTGAATGATGCTTTAGAAAATGAGGATTGGATACAGGCAATGAATGAGGAAATTGAATAGATTGAGAAGAACAAGACTTGGACACTTGTACCTAGGCCAAAGGATAAAAATGTAATTGGTACAAAGTGGGTATTCAAAAATAAGTTGAATGAACATGGAGATGTGACAAGAAACAAAGCTAGACTGGTATGCAAGGGTTATGCACATGAGGAAGGAATTTACTATGGTGAAACATTCACCCCAATTGAAAGATTGGAAGGAGTCAGAACCTTACTTGCATAAGTAGCCTATAAAGGAATCAAAGTTTATAAGATGTATGTGAAATCTACATTTCTCAATGGTATCTTGGAAGAAGAACTATATATTGAGAAAGCTGATGGTTTTGTTGACCCAAACAAAAGGAATATGGTTTGCAGATTGCACAAAATATTATATGGACTGAAGCAAGCACCAAGAGCATGGTATGAGAGATTGCATAGTTATTTGATCAAGATTGGATTTGAAAGAACCAAAGACAAACAACAACTTGTACTTGAAGATAGAGCAAAGAAAAGGTACATTATTTGCTAAAAATTTTGTAAATGACATCATAATTAGTGGACAAGGTGTGTTATGCAAAAAATTTGCAATAGAGATGCAAACTAAGTTTGAGATGTTTATGTTTGGTGAAATAAAAATTTTTGTTGGCTTACAAATTTATCAAATGAAGAATGGTATCTATATCACTCAATCTAAATATATCAAGGAGATACTGAAAACTTTTGGAATGGAAGAATCCAAACTAGTGAGTACACCCATGGCTACTGGACAGAAGCTGACAAAAGATGATGACACAAAAGAAGTGAACCAAACAATCTACAGATCAATGATTGGTAAACTACAATATGTTGTACACAATAGACCTAACATTGCCCTAGCTGTTGGAAAGTTTGCAAGGTTTTGTGCTAACCCCAAGGAAACTCACATGATGGCAGTAAAAAGGATTCTAAGATATTTGAAAGGAACTGATGACTATGGTTTATACTACAAGAAGAATGACAAGTTTGAACTCAAAGTTTACATTGAATTTGATTGGGCTGGAAATGTTGATGATAGGAAAAGCACTACTGGTGTAGCATTTCTTTTAGGAAAAAGATTCATCTCATGGACAAGAAAGAAACATAATTGCACCTCACAATCTACAGCTGAAGCCGACTATGTGGCAGCACCAATCAATTGTTCTAACATTGTGTCATTGAAGATACTACTGAAAGGTATGAAGGTAGAAATCACTGACCCAGTTGTCATATATTGTGATAACATGAGTGCCATTAATATCTCTAAAAATCCTATTATGCACTCAAAGACAAAGTATATAGCTATCAAGTATCACTACTTGAGGGAGCTAGTTCAGAATAAAGAAGCGAGACTAGATTATGTGAACACTAAAGAACAATTAGTAGACATATTCACAAAAGCACTACCCAAGGATGCTCATGGGTATTTAAGAGGTAAAAAGGGGTTGATTCCCCTAACTGAGGCTAATTAAGTTTTGTATGGTACTATTGTATCAAATATTACATTCAAAATACTTGACACATTGATGCACAGTTAGTCACACTTTAGGATGTTGGCTAAAGTTGTGAAGTTGGACAAGGACAGAAAAGAAGATCAGTGATAATCAAGATGACAGGATCAGCATGATACTGAAGATCTACTTAATAATGATTTTGACATCTTTGGCATTGTTGTCAAAGAGGGAGAGATTGCCTAAGATTTCCTAGAGGAAGAGATTACATAAAGGAAGTAGTACATAGAGACAGAAGTTACTATTGAAAACATTAAAGTGATTATCTACTTAGAGAGAGTCTACAGATGTTTAGACACTGATGATTACAGTGTGATTACAAACACAAAGGGAGAAATGTTTTACATATGAGAATCAGAATGAAGCTAAAGACATTAATGAAGATTTGTTCATATAAAGGAACACAGGTGACTTTTTTGGATTGTATGGTAACTATGCTTGTTAAATCATTGTTTTAATATTTTGTGTTGCCATCAATGCCAAAGAGGGAGATTGTTGGAAAGTGACAATGCAAGCAATTGTTATTTTGTCATTGTTTTCAAACCTTAACTGATTAGACCATTGTTATTTGTTTGAGTACCATATGCACTGTTGATGAAGAAGATTTAACAAGAAGACCAAGTGAATGGTTGAGTTAAGGAAATTAAAAGGGTACTTGATCAGTTGGCACTCTCGCAAAGTAATTAGTTGTTTATCTTTCAAAGATAGTTTTTTTGGTTGTTCTGTGCCAAGCAATGTTTGGCTTGTGCCGAGCAATTTTTCTTGTGCCGAGAAAAGTTGTTCAATGCTGAGCACCAGTGAAATTTTTGAGTGGAAACAGTGATGTTGGCTGACTAAAAGTAATTGGATTAATGATGAGATTTGAGATCTCTGGCTGACTTAGTTAATTTTATTGGGATATGTAATGTTAATTAAAGATTGATCCATGTCATTTAATGTATGGGTAACCATAATTAATGCATGGTTTCAAGATTTAATTAGAGACTACTTTGGAGAAGTAAATGTGATGCAAAGATGTAATGATCTGTTGGATCTGACCTAACCTAAGATCTACGATCTTGTTTAAATGGAAAAAGATTTATCTGACCTAGACAGAGAAGTATATGATAAGCTCAAGGGGTTATTCATTTAGTGTGCTAAAGTGTGCTACTAAATGTGTAGTATATGTGTGTATGTAAGAGGATTGCATAGTTGATTTACTGTTTGGCATGATCTAGCAGAGAAGTCTGAATACAGAAATAGAGAGTTGCATGTGTGATTGCTTGACATATTTCTAAGTAGATCAGTAGGTTGAAATGAAAATGCAGGCTACCTAGTAAGTTAACATCAGAGCTATAATTGGATCTGAATTTGCAAAGTAAGTTGTATGTATCAGATCACAACTGTTGATTACTTTCTAACCATTGTATCAGTTAAATCCTTTCACAAGGTTTACCTAATAGTCATTTGTATAAATCCTCTAACAAGGTGACATTCAGGTGTAATGTTCTAAGTCCTCTAACAAGGCCACTCCTGATAGGGTGATTAAATCCTTTAACCAGGTCACACCTAACAGTGTGTTATTGTAACCTTTAATAGGGTTATCTCCTCACAGAGCTCACTTCAAAAGAGTGAAAACTTGGTAGCATGTTACTGGTGGTTTTTCCCATATTGGGTTTCCATGTTAACTACTTGTTTCTACTTGTCTGAATGCTTATGGTTTCTTTTACTCTTATGTTTCTACAAGAAATTTTATTAGATAGTAAACTGCATGATTAAAATTGTTGACATATGCTACTACTGCCAAGTAGATCTGAAATACAGAAAAATTTTATTTGCTACATCTAGACCTGAGGATAACTGATTCACCCCTCCCCTCTCAGTTATTCTATATCATTCTAACAATTGGTCTCAAAGCTTTGGTCTCTTTAAAATATTTTGAAGGTACTTGGAGTGAAAAGATCAAGATGTATAAGAAGGAGATTCCCAAGCTGAACAAAGATAACTTCCTTGCATGGCATAGTTTGATGAAACTGCATCTGGCTAGTATTGGAGATGATGCCAAGTGACTTATTGAAAATGACTATGTATCACCTTCTACTCCTCTCACAACTAAACAACTAAAAGAAAAGAAAGACCACAATCAAGCAATGTTGGAGATCGCCTCCTAATGGAGCTATTCGGAGTTTGATGATATAAAGAGCTATACAAATGCAAAGGAGATGTGGGAAAAACTTGCAACTATCTATGGTGGAGACACAAATTTGCTAAGAGCTAAATTAGAAAGTCTAAGAGGTATGTTTGATGAGATGAAAATGCAAGAAGGAGAAAATGTTAATCAGTATTGTGGTAGAGTAAAAGAAGTTGTAAATTCCATTAGAGGATCTAATGGAACAATTGATGAGAATAGTATTATGAGAAAGGTACTAAGAACTTTACTTCTTGTATATGCTATTAGAGTTTCTGCAATTCAAGAACTGAGATGTACTCCTAACAATAATATGAATCTAGAAAATCTGATAGGCAGACTCACTGCATTTCAAATGTCAAATTATGATAACTATAATCCACAAGGGATTGATTATGCTTTTAGATCACAGTTGGTTCTCAAAAAATCTAAGAAAGGAAAGAAATATGTGAACAGTGATAGTGACACTACTAATGATGATCTTGAAGAACTTGAAGCACTTATGGCAAAAAGGTTATCTAGAGGAAAAGGAAAAGACAGAGATAAACTTCCTATTATTTGTTTTTCATGCAATAAAGTTGGTCATATAGCTGCTAGATGTCCTGATAAGAATGAGACAGATGAAAGAAAGGAATACAAATACAAGGAATACAAAGACAGAAAGGATGACTGAGACTTCAAGAAATATAAGGATTACAAAGACAAAGGTAAGAAATCTTGTTATATTGCTAAAGAAGCTTCTGAAAATGATACTAACAATTCTATTGACAATGATATAGAAGTTGTTTATGTTGCAATGAAAGAGGATTCTGATGATGATGACAAAACTACATTAATCTCTTATATGAGTAAAAGTGATCGTTGGATCATTGACAGTGGTGTTCCCATCATATGACTGGTGACAAGGGTGAGTTTGAAACCCTAAACCAATGCAACAGAGGATATGTAAAATTAGGTAATGATGCACCATGTCTTATCAAAGGTAAAGGATTGATTAACCTAACTGACAAAATTAGATGTCATAATGTATATTGGGTTGATGATCTTAAATACAATTTGCTGAGTGTTGCAAAACTAAACACTTCTGGTTACAGAGTTGAGTTCCATCACAGAAAAGCAAAGATCTATGATTCTACTGGAGAACTTGTTGAAAGTGGTGATCAGACTAAAGGTAACTTATTTTATCTGGATTTATTTTAAGAAACTTGTTTTTTTGCACAATACATTAATGTTTGGTTATGGCATAAGAGGTTGTGTCATGTGAACTTTGATAACTTGGTAAGCATAAGTAAATTGAAAAAGGTTAGAGGGCTACCCAAGTTAAAGAAACCTGAGAATGCTATGTGTAAACAATGTCAACTAGGAAAGATGACTAAGACTATTATCAAGAGTAAAACACATATATCTGAGGAAATTTTGGAATTAGTCCATACTGATCTTTGTGGTCCCATTGGAGAAAGAAGCTATTGTGGTGCTAGATATTTTATTCTATTTGTTGATGATTATTCAAGGATGATGACTGTAATGTTTCTGAACAAAAAATCTGATGCATTCCAGTTATTTAAATGGTACTTAGCTAAATTTGAAAAGGAAACAGGAAAAAGTTTGAAATGCTTAAGATCTAAAAAAGGTGAAGAGTTTATTTCTAATGAGTTTAACAGGTTCTGCAATGACTGAAGCATAAAGAGATAGATGTCAGCACCCAGGACTTCTGCAAAAAATGGAATTGTTGAATGAAGAAATAGATCTATCATGGACTGTGCAAGAACACTAATGATGGATAAAAATGTTGGACTGAAATATTGGAAAGAAGCTGTAAGTACTGCAGTCTATACCCTAAATAGAGTTCAAGTCAAGAAAGGTACAAATGCTACCCCTTATGAACTTTGGTATGGTTATGCACCTAGTGTAAAGTAATTTAAAGTATTTGGAAGAAAATGTTTTATACTGAAGGACCACAAAAATGGAAAAAATTATGCTAAAGGTGAAGAAGGTATATTCCTTGGTTATTCAACGAAAAGCAAAGAATACAAATGTTTGAATTCTAATACTAACAAAATTGTTGAAAGTGCAAATGTAAGAATTGATGAGTTTCTAGAAAGAAATGAAGCTAAAAGTACACAAGAGCCTAAAAGCTACAGATCATTCGTATATCTAGATGAGGAAGATTCTAGTTCACTACCTGAGACTACTGCTGAGAAACAACATGCACCTGCCGAGTCACAGAATGGAGTTGTTGAGCAACAACAAGTGAATGTCGAGCTATCTGATGGAGATGCTGAGTCACAGAAACAACCAGAACTAAATAAAAACAATGAACCTATAGCAATGACTGAGCCTACTCTAGAAAAATATGTGAGAAGAAACCACAATTGTACTCAAATCATTGGATCAAAGGATTCTGTTGTTATGACATGAAATAATTTGAAAAATGGCACATGTCTGTTATGTGAATTTGAGCCCAAAATAGTGAAAGATGCTTTAGAAAATGAAGATTAGATATAGGTAATTAATGAGGGAATTGAACAGATTGAGAAGAACAAGACTTGGACACTTGTACCTAGGTTGAAGGATAAAAATGTAATTGGTACAAAGTGGGTATTCAAAAATAAGCTGAATGAACATGGAGATGTGACAAGAAACAAAGCTAGACTAGTATGCAAGGGTTATGCACAGGAGGAAGGATGGACTATGGTGAAACATTTTCCCCATTCACAAGATTAGACGGAGCCAGAACCTTACTTGCATATGCATCCTATAAAGGATTCAAATTTTATCAGATGGATGTCAAATCTGCATTTCTCAATGGTATCTTGGAAGAAGAATTGTATATTGATCAAGTTGTTGGTTTTGTTGACACAAACAAAAGGAATATGGTTTGCAGATTGCACAAAACATTATATGGACTGAAGCAAGTGCCAAGAGCATGGTATGAGAGATTGCACAGTTATTTGATCAAGATTGTATTTGCAAGAACCAATGACAACAACAACCTATACTTGAAGATAGAGCAAAGAAAAGGTACATTATTAGCTGAAATTTTTGTAGATGACATCATATTTAGTGGACAAGATGTGTTATGCTAAAAATTTGCAAAAGAGATGCAAACTGAGTTTGAGATGTCTATGTTTGGTGAAATAAAATTTTTTGTTGGCTTATAAATTTATCAAATGAAGAATGGTATCTATATCACTCAATCTAAATATATCGAGATACTGAAAACTTTTGGAATGGAAGAGTCCAAACTAGTGAGTACACCCATGGCTACTAGACAGAAGCTAACAAAAGATGATGACACAAAAGAAGTGAACCAAACACTCTACAGATCAATGATTGGTAAACTATAATATGTTGTACACAGTAGACCTGGCATTTCCCTAGCTATTGGAATCATTGCAAGGTTTTCTGCTAACCCTAAGGAAACTCATATGATGGTAGTAAAAAGGATTCTAAGATATTTGAAAGGAACTGATGACTATGGTCTATACTACAATAAGGATGACAAGTTTGAACTTAGAGTTTACACTTACTCTGATTGGGCTAGAAATGTTGATGACAGGAAAAGAACTATTGGTGGAGCATTTATTTTAGTAAAAAGATTGATCCCATGGAAAATAAATAAATAGAACTGCACCTCACAATCTACAGCTAAAGCCGAGTATGTGGCAGCATCGGTCAATTATTCTAATATTGTGTGGTTGAAGATACTACTAAAAGGTATGAAGGAAGAAATCACTGACCTAGTTCTCATATATTGTGATAACATAAGTGTCATTAATATCTCTAAAAAACCTGTTATGCACTCAAAGACAAAGCATATAGCTATCAAGTATCACTACTTGAGGGAGCTAGTTCAGAATAAAGAAGTGAGACTAGATTATGTGAACACTAAACAACAATTAGCAGCCATATTCACAAAAGCACTACCCAAGGATGCTCATGAGTATCTACAAGGTAAAATGGTGGTGATTCCCCTAACTGAGGTTAATTAAGTTTTGTATGGTATTGTTGTATCAAATATTACATTCAAAATACTTGACACATTGATGCACAATTAGTCACACTTTAGGATGATGGCTAAAGTTGTGAAGTTGGACAAGGACAGAAAGGAAGATCAGTGAAAATCAAGATGACATGATCAACATGATACTGAAGATCTACTTAATAATGATTTCGACATCTTTGACATTGTTGTCAAAGAGGGAGAGATTGCCTAAGCTTGCCTAGAGGAAGAGATTACAGAAAGGAAGAAGTACATAGAGGCAAAATTTACTATTGAAAACATTGAAGTGATTATCTACTCAGAGGGAGTCTACAGATGTTTAGACACACATGATTACAGTGTGATTATAGACACAGAGGGAGAAATGTTTTACAGATGAGAATCAGAATGAAGCTAATGACATTAATGAAGATTTGTTCATATATAGGAACATAGGTGACTTTTTTTTATTGTACGATAACTATGCTTGTTAAATCATTGTTTTAATATTTTGTTTTGCCATCAATGCCAAAGAGGGAGATTGTTGGAAAGTGACAATGCAAGCAATTGTTATTTTGTCATTGGTGTCAAACCTTAACTGGTGAGACTATTGTTATCTATTTGAGTACCATATCCACTGTGGATGAAGAAGATTTAACAAGAATACCAAGTGAATGGTTGAGTTAAGGAAATTAAAAGGGTACTTGATCAATTGGCACTCTAGAAAAGTAATTAGTTTTTTAGCTTTCAAAGAGTTTTTTTGGTTGTTCTATGTTGAGCAAAGTTTGGCTTGTGCCTTGAAAAGTTTGGCTTGTGCCGATCAAAGTTGCTTGTGTCAAACAAAGTTGTTTGTGATGAGGAAAGTTGTTCAATGCCAAGCACCAGTGAAATTGTAGAGTGGAAACTGTGATGTTGGCTGACTAATAGTAATTGGATTAATAATGAGATTTGAGATCTCTGGTCGACTTAGTTAATTTTATTTTGATATGTAATGTTAATTAAAGATTTATCCACATCATTTAATGTATGACTAACTGTAATTAATGCATGGTTTCAAGATTTACTTAGAGACTACTTTGGAGAAGTAAATGTAATGCAAAGATGGAATGATATGTTGGATCTAACCTAACCTAAGATCTACGATCTTGTTTAAATGACAAAAGATTTATCTGACCTAGACAGAGAGGTATATGATAACCTCAAGGGGTTATTCATTTAGTGTGCTAAAGTATGCTACTGAATGTGTAGTACATGTGTGTATGTAAGAGGATTTCATAGTTGATTTACTATTTGGAATGATCTAGCAGAGAAGGCTGAATATAGAAGCAGAGAGTTGCATGTGTGATTGCTTGACGGGTTTGCAAGAAGATCAGAAGGTTGAAATGACAATGCAGGCTATCCAGTAAGTTAACATCAGAGCTGTAATTGAATCTAAATTTGCAAAGTAAGTTGTATGTATAAGATCACAACTATTGATTACTTTCTAACCATTGTATCAGTTAAATCCTTTAACAAGGTTGACCTAACAGTCATTTGTATAAATCATCTAATAAGGTGACATTCAAGTGGAATGTTCTAAGTCCTCTAACAAGGCCACTCCAGACAGGGTGATTGAATCCGTTAACCAGGTCACACCTAATAGTGTGTTATTGTAACCTTTAACAAGGTTGGCTCCTCATAGAGCTCACTTCATAAGAGTGAAAACTTGGTAGCATGTTATTGGTGGTTTTTCCATATTGGGTTTCCACATTAAATACTTGTGTCAAATTGTGTGAATGCTTATGGTTTGTTTTACTGTTATATTTATACAAGCAATTTCATTAGACAATAAACTGCATGATTAAAGTTGTTGACATATGAGCATTGCTGCCGAGTAGATCTGAAATACAGAGAAATTTTATTTCTCTACATCTAGACCTGAGGATAACTGATTCACCCCTCCCCTCTCAGTTATTCTAAATCATTCTAACAAGATTATCCTAATTTAAATAATACATGAAGGAAAGATTATTAATTCTAACATAACAACACACTCTTATATAAAATAGATAAGGGAAAAATGTTCCCTTTTTGAAAACCTTGATGTTCTATAGTTAATTTTGTAGCCATGAGATCTCTTGCACTAACATTTCTTGGTAATAAAAAAATTACTCACGCAATAAAAAAGTGTTGATTGTGATGCTAATGATTCCATGGCCTCTAGTGATTATCTGAACTCTTTAAATTGTAAAATTAGACATCACAATATCTCTCTAATCCTACCAATCACCTTTTCCCCTCTCACTACAATATCAAAATGTCTTGATTAGCTTCACTAGGCACCCCCTTGCGTATGTGGTGAAACATAACAACAAATCACTTGATGAAATCCATTTAATATGAACCACATAGGACTACCATAGTTTAAATCAAGAGACCCTTCATCTATTAACCAACAAGACACTTGTCAACATACCCCAAGTCCATGATCCATATAAAATACTACCAGCGATAGCAGTGGATTTGGTCGCAACATTTATTGTTAGGATTAAAAATTCTATCACTAGGTTACAACTTTAAACCTATTAAATCTCATTTTCCTATGAAGTGGCAAGATCAATTCCCTAAAACACGTGCAAAATTTTTTCACAATTGCAAGGACTTGATATACTTTCCACTTACAATTGTGATGATGTATGATATTAATACCCACCTCTTCTCTTTCTCTTTTCTCTTTTCTTTATCTAGGATATATGTGTCAAATTTTTGTAGCATCGCCATACAAAATAGGGATCCAGTAAACTAGTTGCGAATTTGTGAAGAAATGTCTTTTTAACTTGTTCCATTAATCTTATTGTAACTTTTCAATTAGCTACATTTTTCATTTTTGGCCACTATGAATCTATAAAGATACTTCAAGTCACCTTTT
This sequence comes from Thuja plicata, assembly GCA_018584345.1. Classification (NCBI taxonomy): domain Eukaryota; kingdom Viridiplantae; phylum Streptophyta; class Pinopsida; order Cupressales; family Cupressaceae; genus Thuja; species Thuja plicata. The sequence continues at coordinate 4,189,144 of MU227346.1, forward strand.
GAAAACTATTTTGTAGCTTTGCAAGACAAACTAGCAGTAAATACTTACTATTACAAAGCTATGAAATTACTTTGTTTAAACTCTAATAAACTTTATTACAAATTTTCAGTCCCACCTTAATGGTCTAATAAAATTTACAAAATAGAAAAAAAACAATATTTATATATGAATTTGTCAATCTTTATTTAAAGGGAAAACATGTGGAAGTAACTTGCATCCTTGTTCCCTAACATATGTTGACTCACCTTCCCTTCTTAAGATGCAAGAGCATTGATCTTTCCATGTGCACCATCTACGATATATGGCATCTTCTTGCCACTCCATAGAAAAATTATTCTCTTTCTCTAACAACTTACGAAGATGGAAAAACACTTAATGTAATTGTTGAATGATGGCTTGCAAGTTTACAACCCTCAAAGGTTAAATATTTAAACCATTGCAAGGTTGTGGTAATGATTTTATGTAATCATGAAAAGACCTTTCACCACTTTGAAACCTTTAATAGCTATCTTTCTTAACCGCTATGAAGAAACGATAATACATTTCCTTATCCGCTAGCAATCCTTCACAACTTTGAAGCCTTTGACAACTATGATAATAAACCACCGTGAACTTGCAAAAAAACATTTTCTTTAACTATTATTAGTTGTTTTAAATATCACAATACTAAAGATTACCTAGAAAAAATAGTTGCAAGACTACATAGACACTTTGATTCATCACCATTTTGTACATGCATAAAACATACAACTTTAAAGGGGGTTATTTACTAGGACTTAGGGAATTATGTGACCATCACTTTCCACGTCCCTTAGGGAAGATTAAAATAAAGTAAATCAAAGGGTCTACTATTTGAACTAGTAAAAAACTAAGAGATACTTTAGATGGCTAAAAAAAATTTGAAAAATTTGATACATTCTAGCCTTTCTCCACATAACCAAGTCATAAAATATTCCTTGATATATGAGAAAAAACATATTTCAGGTTGGAAACTCTCAGATCAAATTTTTTTTAGATATATCCTCCAAAATATCACTGTTTGGTTAATCAAAATCTACTAATGATTATTAAAATTATTTAAGAAAAAAATGCTCTGCTAGGGTTTCATGCGTATGGCGTCCTGCCTGTGTTTCCGCTCTGGGCCATCCATCTATCACACCGCATTTACTGCGGGATCCTTTTTACATTAGGGTTAGCCTTTAGTATGGCTCTGGCCAACTTCGGCCCAACAGTTGCTGCTGGTGCGCGAGTTGATGCTTCGGATAGCCATGGTGCCTCCTCTGAACAAACTTCCCCACAAGTTCATCCCGAAGGTCTTTCACGAGGTAACCCTGATATTGTTCTTAATCCACAGGAATTTGATTCTGCTTGTGAATGGTTAGAGAAGCATACGTTAATTGGATATTTTGTGGGTCGTACTCCTCCTGAAAGTATCCTTAAAGATTGGGTCAAAAAGAGCTGGACCCTGCATGGGGTCTGTCTTGACAGTGTGCAAAACCTTACCAAAGGTTTTTCCCTTTTCCGGTTTGCTAACCCTTCTCAGGCGGAAATGGTTTTTAACTGTGGACCCTAGACTGTTAGGTCCTCCCTGCTAGTTTTTCAGAAATGGTCTCAAGATTTTACTGTCTCGGATGACAAAAACTTAGGATTCTAGTTTGGGTCAAGTTCCCTAGCCTCCCTTTGCCTTGTTGGCCATTTATTGAGTTTATTGCTAAAACCCTCGGCAAAGTCATTGTCATGGAGCATGATAAATTTTTCAATGCCCATCCCCAGAAGCGGGTCTGTGTTGAGGTCGACCTTCTAGGGACCTCAAGGACACTGTTGAAATTTAGATTGGTGCTCTCACCATCTCTCAAAAGGTGCTTTATTTGAATCTGCCCAACACTTGTTATCGGTGTCAATCGGCAGAGCACAAGATCAAAGATTGCTCGCTGGCTACCCCTCAGGTGAAACCTGCGCCTAAAGATGTGCTGGCCAAAGCCACCGATGCTGGAAAAAAATAAGAATGGACTACAGTTACGTGTAAAGGCCAAAATGCCTCAGGCCCTAAGATGCCACTAGCCTCTGCGGCTGTGTTTCCTTCTCCAGATACGCCCGTTGGTCATTTTCTGCCAGTTGATGTGCCTCAAGTGGAGCCCTTTGTTTAAAACCATGTTTCATAGGGGAAGAATTTAGCTGTAAAGCCATCCACTCTAGAAGTGGTGATGGCACCGCCACCGGCTTCTCTGCCTACTTCCAGGGCTATGCGTAGGTCTCGCAGTCCTAATGGTCACACTAATGGTCACACAGAGGACCCAGATAAAAGGCGGTTCACCTCATCTAGAGACTTTCTCCCCAGCTTTGGTTCTGTTCCAGTCTACTTGCAGAATAGCTTCTCCTCTCTTGGGGACGAGGAAGCCATGCAAGATTTTTTATGATCTTTTTGTCCTGGAATGTGCGAGGTCTAACTGACCTCTCCAGAAAGTACTATGTTCATGATACCCATCGCAGACTTCAGAATCTGGACGTGCTCTGTTTACAAGAAGTTAAAATTTCTGGGTTTTTGCTTAACTCTTCCTGTCGTGTCATATGGCCAGACGGCATTGTCTTTTCTTCTCAGCATGAAGCTGGCAAAGGCGGTGTCATTACTATTCTGTCACCTCGCCTTCATTCTTGTGTTATTGTGCATGGATCTGACACGATGCAACATGCAACATGGATTTTTCTATCTCTGCATAATCATTCTTTTGGTGTCATTAATGTTTACACCCCCAATGATGCTGTTGAAAGATCTCAATTATGGGTCTGGCTGGCAGACAACTTGCCTCCAGCTACTTGGGTTATGTGTGGGGACTTTAACATGGTTGAGTTGGCCTTTGACAAAGAAGGAACTTTACCTTTTCACTGGACAGCTTGGGAAAGAGAAGCCTAGTATCACATGCGTAATAAATTGGGCCTTTTTGATCCCAATGCTAACCGTCTCCAATAGGGTGGGGTCTGGCATACTTGGTCCAATTTTAGAGCTGGTTCTGACTGCATTTTTAAGAGGCTGGATCATGCTATGATAATGGCTCAATTTTTTTTCTCCTTTTCTGAAGATTGAGGCCTACCTGTCATTCCTCTGACAGATGTTACCTTGTCAGATCACTTCCCCATTTACTTTTCCATTACTTGGCAGTCCTGCGCCAGGAGAGCTGCTCAGACACAATTTTTTCTCAATGTGTCTATGCTGATGCACAATTCCACTATAGCCCACATTCTTCAATTTTGGAATTTAGCTCCTCGGCCCCATAGTGATACTGGTTGGATTCAGTGGTGGAATGATGCCATTGCCCGCACTGCGAGGTTTCTTCGCATTTATGGTCATCAGCTAGCTTGTTTCAGAAAGCATGCTTATGAAGCTAATACTAAGGCTCTGCGTAGTGCTGCTGAAGCGCTTACGATGAATCCTTTCGATGCCAATCTCCAGCTTAAGCTAGCCTAGCTTCGCCATGAGAAACAAATTGCTGATGCCTATGCTGCTCATGGTGCCCAAATCAAAGCCCGCCTCCATTGGTTGGAGGTGGGCGACAGAGCCTCCAAGGAGTTTTTCTAGGCTCTCAAAGCTCGTCATACTAATGGTGGTGTTCAAAAGATCAAGCAAGGAGCTGATACCCTTATTGAACTTTCGATCATTCTTCAGGCCTTTGTCCAGCACTATGAGCAAGTCTTTTCTTCTCAGGGCAATTCGACTGCTCGGGAGGAAGCTCTCAAGGCTTGTATTGCTATTACTCCAAAGTGCCTAGCGGTTGGGCAACGTGCCTTCTGTGAGAAAATGCTTACCATCTCAGACCTTAAAGAGGTGGCCTTCTCTATGGCCAATGATAAATCTCTAGGATGCGATGGCTTTCCGTGTGAATTCTATAAACACCTCTGGGATGCTGTGGGTCCTGACTTGCACAAAGTTTACCTCGAAGCTTTTCATAACAAAAGTTTGGGAAATATAATCAACAAAGGAAATATTAAATTCATACCTAAGTCTAGTTATCTAGAGGATATCTGCAATTGGAGGCCCATCACTTTGTTGAATGTTTCCTACAAGATCATTGCCAAAGCTTTAGCTCTCAAGATAAGACATCTCCTTCCCCTTATTGTTCGTCCTGAGCAAACTGGCTTTATCAAATCCAGGTATATTCTTGATAACATCATTGCTATTTGGGAAGGGATGGAGTGGGCTCATCAATCTAAACAGGCTACTCTATTCCTCAAAATTGACTTCTCTAAAGCTTATGATCACATTGAATGGCCCTTCATTCTCGCTATGCTTCAAGCTCTAGGGTTTGGCCCTCACTTCTTGCAATCTGTGGAAATGCTATTTGGAGATGCTTCTGCTTGTATTACCATCAATGGGGCCCAATCTGATACTTTTGGGCTTTTCAGATCCATCTGGCAAGGTTGTCCGCTGGCTCCTGCTTTATATGTGCTTGCTACAGAAGGCTTTGGGTATTTTCTTGCCAACTCTGTCTTCGCTGGCTTGGTTCAGCGCATTTCCCTTCCTGACTCTTCTTCCTAATTGGTTAATGGCCATTTTGCTAATGACTCCTTTCTCACTCTTATTGAGGATGAGGAGAAAATTTCCAATGCCTTACAGTGCCTGGACACCTTTTGTCAAGCCTCTGGATCAGCCATTCAATGGGGTAAAACTCTTTGTTTTAGACAATCTTTTCTTCCAGCCCCGCCTTGGCTTGATAGTTTCGGCTGGAAATGGGTTTGACATGGAGAATTTTTTCACTTCCTGGGCATTCCTTTTGCCTTTCATGGCTCTTCTGTGGAATTATGGAATGCTGTGCTTGCTAAAATTGAGAAAAAATTGCAGTATTGGATTTGCAAGCCGCTTTCTCTTGCAGGGAAATTCAAGATTTGTTCCAAAGTGCTGGCTGCTACCCATGTTTATTATTCCTCCTGTTGGGCTCCCTCTAAGGCCTCTTATCTCAAGCTTGAGCATTTTCTCAGAGACTTTCTCTGGGTCTCTGGTGCTGATGGCCATGGGTTTCATCGGGTTGCCTGGGAGTACTGTTGCCTTCCCCGTGATTTTGGAGGCCTGGACCTTCTTTCCACCCAGAAGCAAGGGCTTTCTCTTTGTGCGAAGTGGATTATCCAAGCTCTCACTAGTGATGAGGCCTGGAAAATTCTTGTCAAACATTGTATCTCCACTAGATTTCTGGTTCACCGGCCAGCTTGGAAAGGCATTGGCCTCCAGACTTTGCTCATTATGAGAAAACCTGTTCAAATCTAGGGTACCTTTGTCATCAAGAGAATTTGGAAAGCTTGGGAAGCTATTAAGCCCTGACTTCGATGGGATGGGGATGATTTCTGCAATGGGCTCTCTTTTAATCAACAGAGCCTTTGGTGGTCTCCTCTGTTTTCCATACAGGGTATACCCTTGGCCAAAACTCAAGGGGCTTGTGCTCTGCATTTTTTCAAATGCGGCATTCGAACTCCCAAAGATATTTTTTCCAGAGTCTCTATGGGGCTCCGATCTTGGGAGGATATGCGGGTTCAATTTTGACTGGCTCGTTCTGATCACCAGACTTTTGATCTTTTGATCTCGGCTATTCCTACCAATCTGCTTCATAAGATTGGCATTCAGGCTACTAGGCCTTGGTGGAAGGATTGGAAATGGTATCCTGCAACACCTTTAAGCAATTACAAGCCAAGGCTTGGTTATAGGTGGTTATCCCCGCATCTTCCGATGGTGGATATCCTTAACCAGAGATGGTATCTTCATTCAACCACTTCCCACTGGAGCTCTCACTTTCACATCATCTGGACAGCCATTGCAGAGACCAAGATGGATCTTTTTGCTTGGTGCCTTTTGTTTCAAGGTCTCCCAGTCAGCCCTAGGCTCAAGCATCTGGGGGTTCATGACCCTCGATGTCCTTTTTGTGGTCACCCTGAGACCTTTTTGCACATTTTCTGGTTCTGTAGGAGAGCTCAACAGTATTGGCAGTGGATTCATGATTTTTTTAAGCCCTTTCGACCCAAGCCTTTTTCTTGGCATATGATTGTCTTAGGAGATTCTCCTAGACTCCCCTCCAAGTTTACCCAGATTTGGCATACTTTCAGGATGGAGATTTTTTTTAATCTGTGGAAAGATAGAAATGCTATTATTTTTTCTCACAGATCTCTTGATACAAATGTTTCTTTGTTTAAAAAAGCTTGTATATGTAATAATGTTATGATACAGATTCAAGTTCAAGCCAATAAAGTGGCTCTGGAAGTGGCTTGCCTGCAGGAGCTGCTCAATCATTGGGGCAATTCTCCCTGCACTGTCACTCAGGTTCCTCCGGATGCCCTTTCTGCTGATGGTACACCTCCCAGAGGCCGCCGCCGCAGGCGCAGTTCTTCGGTGCGCCGCTCGCACATTCTGCGGTCCCAGGCTCCTCGTCACCACTCTCTGAGGGGATGGCGGCCCCGCTCGGCTTCTCCAGTACCTCGGCCTTCTAGGTGGTTGCCAGCTCCAGCGTAGTCTACCCCTCCTGATGCTCCTGGTGCTCACCATGGTTTGGATTGGCCTCTTGGCACCTCTTCCAAGTTTCCCCGCCTGGCTCTTGCTATCTCCCTGCCCAGGGCAGATGAAAAAGAAAAAGAAAAAGTTGATGATGATGGTTGGTTGCTTCCTGACCCTCCTGTCAATCCCACTAAGCCATGGGGATCCGATGATAAAGATCCTCCACCTTCTGCTACTACTCTTGCTGCCTAATGGCTATATGTTTTTTTGATGAATAGTTTTCATTTCCAGCTCTGCCGTGTGAACTTTGCGGGGTGATTTCTATATCCCCCGGCCCCTTTTTTGTGGATATGTAACTTTAATATTTTTAATAGAAAAGGCACTATTCATAAAAAAATATCACTATTTTTTCTTAATGAATAAGTTCATGGGTTCCCACCAGAAATGCCAATTTATTGCGATTGTCATAGGCGACCCAAATTGATAATGATTTAAAAATTGATCCCATAAATTATAGGATAGAATTTGACAAAAACATTATCTCTATCGTCAGTGGACTTGGAAAAATATGTTTTACAAAAAAACATGAAATCCCAATGTTCCTAGTAGCAATAATTAGTGTTTTAAAATTTCATCATGAACCTAAGCTCTCTTTCTATACTTAGCATAACAAGTCTTTCTCATCTATGCGAATTAACTCAATTAAGAGATACTATATTCTTGTTCATTCTTAGGCTAATCCAAATCAGGCTGTAGGAAATGGGCAATATCATTACCATTATTATTATAATTATTCCTCCTCCTCCTCCTCCTCCTCCTAAGAGATACTATAATATTGTTCATTCGGAAGCTAATCCAAATCAGGTTGTAGTACATGGGCAAGGTCATTACCATAAAGAACTATCTTGTATCATATTTTTTGTAAAATATTATAGGACAAAAATAATCATGTGACTTGGTAACCAATAAACCATAAACCATTCTCATCAAATATTAATGTAAATCCCCTTGCAGAGTCACCATTGTGTTAGCAATTTTTTTTCTACCTTCAATCCTAGGTGACATTAACAAGACTTAGGCAATAGTATTTAATATTTCAATAACATACCCAACACTATTCATAGATTGAAGACAAAAGAATGAAGCTCAACTAGGTAGGATGACATTATTCACTTTGAGATGAACTAACTTAGGAGGGTATTCCTATTTGTACGTATGAAACATATCGCATACTCAATTTAAATAACATATGAAGACCCTCTAATAGTGGATAGTTCTCGGATTTACAATAATAGGTGTATATATTTAACCAACTTAAAGGACAATCTCGTTTAGCATCAATGTGGTTGAGACAAAAAATATAGTACTTCTACTCCTTCAACAAAAAGTATGTTGAATTGAGTTTTATTTGTATTTGAAAAAAACATAATAAACGTCATTAGATCAATTCTTATATTGAATATTACTAGATATTTGAGTTAAGCCAGCGGGGGGGAACTAGTTATCCCAAGATATTTAAAAAATTGATTGACTGGTAGGACTATAAATCAACTCAAATGACTAAAATAGGAATGAAAAAGTAAACATATAAGAAACACCATGGACTTTAGACAATAGATTTATGTGGCAAATGTTAGGATTAGAAGACAAAAAACTAACAATTACCTGCAAATATAGCCAATAACTCAAAGGAATAAAACACACATAAGTAGAGCAAGTAGACACAAATTTAACATGGTTCACCCAATCCTGGGCTATGTCCACCAAATAGAGAGTCCAATATTATTATTCAATGTGTACATTTCATCACAACTAGCAATCCCTTGCAACTCAATACAACCACCCATGCTACAATACATCTTCGCTACAATAATCCATAACACTAAAACCATTTTTATTGTAGAAGAGGATCGCTAACCCTTAAAATTCCTTGTTTGGACAACCTAGGGAAATGATTGATGAGTTAACCTAGGGAAATGGCTGATGAGTCAACCTAAAAAAATGCTTGATGAGTTAATCAAAAAAAAATTAGGCTTTTCCCCTGAACCCCACAAATTGCAAAAAAGAATATAGTACTTCCATGATCAGTCACCACAAATTAACAATCTCCCACTTGAAGAATTATCCTGTAGTAATGTTACTACCCCTATAGCCCCCACTCAAAAGAAAACACCCTGGACTCTATTGTTCTATTATTGTCATAGTCTTGAAGCCCATAGGAAGCTGAGGAGGAGTTTAGCTTCTCCCTTGTCATTTCCTTTGTAAACATATCCACTGGGTTTTTATCTATAGGTATCTTTTCCATCCTTAACTAACCATCATCCAATAATGACCGAATGAAGTGATACCTCAATTGTATGTGTTTTGTCTTTGAATGCAAGGAAAAATTATTTGCAAGATGAATGGCACTCTGGCTATCCATAAACAAATAATTATTAAATTGGGGTTTTCCCAATTCTTCCAGGAAAGATTGTATCCATATCATCTCCTTTTTTTCCTATGTTGTAGCTAGATACTCTTCCTTTGTGCTGGATAAAGGTAATCACCTTTTGTAACCTGGATATCCAACTCATTGTTGTGACACCGACATTAAAAATACATCCTATTGAACTCCACCAAATCTGAGTCAACCTATACTTGTAAATCAGTACTAGAGCCCCCAAAACATAAACATTTTTTGTATGTACCTCTCAAGTATCTAAGAATCCATTTGACAACATTCCAATGCTCAAATCTAGGATGACACGTATACCTACGAACAACTCCTACAACATGTGCAATATCATGTTTAGTGCATACATTAAAATGCCTACAACAGAAGAATATGGTACCTTGGACATTTTTCCCTCCTCCTCTTAGGTCTTTGGACACATCCTTAATCAATTTAAAATGACAAGGCAAAGGTGTGCTGACATCTTTTGCATTATCCATAGAGAATCTCTACAACACCTTTTCAACATAATCAGCCTAAGATGGAGTAATTTTTTTGTTCTGCCTAACTCTGCGAATTTTCAATCCAAGGATTTGTTTGGCTGCCCCCAAATCCTTCATAGAAAAGGATTTTTCTAGCTGTTGTTTTAACGCTCTTATGTCATCCATGTTAGACCTAGCTACAAGCATGTCATCAATATATAAACATAAAATAATATAGCTATGATTTTTCAACTTCTTAAAATAAACACAATGGTTAGAATTACACATGTTGAAGTCGTGCTCCACCATAACTATCAAATTATAAGTACCATTGTCGAGGTGCATTTTTCAAGACATACAAACTCTTCTTTAATCTGCACACTAACTTATCCTTACCTATGACCTCAAATGCTTGGGGTTGTTCCATATATATGTCCTCCAAATCACCAGGGAGTAAAGCAATTTTCACATCTAGTTATTCCAAATGCAATTCTTCAGTAACCATAATACTTAAAACAATACGAATATAAGTCATCTTAACAACTGGAGCAAAGATTTGAGTAAAATCAATTCCTTTGTTCTATTCAAATCCCATTACAACTAACCTGGATTTAAATCTTTTCTTACCTCCATCCTCCTCTTTCAGACGGTAACCCATTCATTTTGTAAAGACATTATACCTGCAAGCAACGTGCATAATTCCAAAGTCTGATTTTTCCAGAAAGGAGTCCATTTCTTCTGTCATCCCATTCTCCCACTGAACCTTGGTATCTGGCTACATAGCTTCATCAAAACATTTGGGTTCACTAACATCAGTCAATAAAATAGAAAAAAAAGAGGGAGAGAATCTATCAGGATGTCTACTTGTCCTTGAATATCATTGAATATTCACTAGAGTTTGTGGTATTTTTGTTTCTATTGTTGCAGATCATGAGGAAAAACTGGAGCATCATCTTTATGAGTATCATCCAGCACTATATAATCAATGTCTTTCTTCTCATGTTGTCGCAACTGGTATTTGTACAATAATTTCTTATTAAATATGACATCCCTCCTCACAGTTTTATGATTCTCAAAATCCCAAAGTATATATCCTAACTCATCAATTCCATATCCAAAAAATATTCATTTATCATCCATCTTAGTTCTTTTTTCATAATCTATATGTGAAAATGCTTCACAAGTGAAGGTGGTGAGAAAAGAATAACTCACTTTCTTACATGTCCATGCTTCCTCTGTAATACCACAACCCAATCGAGTAGAGGGACCTATATAAATTAAATTAAAAAAATTGTTTACAACCTCTACCCACATGTTTAAGGGCATCCCAACATGCAACCTCATAGTCCTTGCTCACTCCATTATTGTCCTATTTACATGCTCAACCACTCTATTTTATTATGGAGTTCTTAGAACCATTTCCTTCCTATGAATACCATTAGAGGAACAACAATCTTCAAATTATTTTCTGTAATACTCACCACCATTATTAGATCTGAGATATTTTAGTGTTTTTCCAGTCCCATTCTCAACAACACTTTTCTATTTTTTATAGTTCCAAATACATCAAAATTCTTCTTGAGGAAATAAATCCACACTTTCTTACTTGCATCATCAATGAATGTAACATATTATAGAGAGCCACCAAGGTTAGATACCAAAGCTAGTCCCCATACATCTGTATGCATAAGATCCAATCTCTCACCTTTCTTTTCCTTCCCACCCTTCATAAAAATAACTCTTTTTTGTTTTCCATACACACAACTTTCACAAAAATCCATATTGACACATTTCAAACATGGTAAGACTTTCTTTGAATGAAGTAATTTCATACCTTTTCACTCACATGCCCAAGTCTATTGTGTCATATTATTGTTTCAAAATCCATAATGATTGTTTCATGTTCTACCTGCTCAACTACAACAACTATTCCTAAATATTGAATTTTCTCAGTAAAAGTTAAAGTAGAAGGAACAATATGACTTGTACAAAGATATAAGGTGCCCAGTTTGACACATTTTTCTACTACTAAGGAAAATTTCTGAATTTTTGATGATATTAGAATTGGGTACTATTTATGTTGTTGGCATTCATGTTTTGTCACTGATGTTAACATATGTTTCCATGGAGAGAACATACTAGTTATTACTAATGTATGATGACTGACAGAAGTGTATGGATACTATACAGATGAATTAGAACAAGAAAATATGATGATATGAGGAAGGATGTGTGATGATCTTATTTCTAAGGTTGCTTGGATTAATATTGCATATTGGAGTTGTTATAGATGCTTTAGTGAATACTGGTTTCTAAACAGTGATAGTGATGCTTTATAGAAAAAGTCTCTAGGTTTTTGGGATATCCTACAAGCGATGATGATTAAGGTTATGCCAACCTAAGAGATAAAAGAAGGCACATTGAGAAATTTTTTTATTGATCACAAGTCATGTGATTTTTGGTGACATTATCTGAGGTGTGTATTTGGGAGACCTATTTGGGGTTGAATTCAGAGATGAAGTGTGCAATGTGGATTGCGAGCGTGGATTGCAGATCTTGGATTATATCTAATGTATTGTAATTGATTTTTACTTTTTTTAGGTACCGTGTGTATCTGAGAAATGGGTTAAATAATTATTTTTATATGGGGAAAGCTTAATTGGCTTACCTAATCAATTATTGTAATAGGCTATATACGAGAGATCTTTTCTTTTGAAAATATGGTTGTAGGATGAGAAGGTAATTGAAAAGATAGAGATGTGTGAAATATGTGAATCTTGATGGCTACTAGATTTAGAGAAGAATTTGTGATTATAGTATTTCATTGGAACTAATCAAGCAAATAAATTTTATATCTAACATTTCATTGGATTGTATATTTCTTATCTACACTTGTTCAGATTGTAAATCATTGAGGGTAGATTTAACCTTCTTTGGGTAGTGTGCCTGGGTAGTGTGCCTGGGCAGTGAGCCCACTGTTACTCTTAACTCCTAACAGGGTATTTCCTTTAACATGGAGTGTGTACTGTAATTTTGTAATAAGATCCTAACATGGCTAAATCTTTTAACAGGGATACTATACTCTCAGTACATCATTTGTGGGTGCTAATTCCCACCCAGGTTTTACCTTTAACAAGGTTTCCTTGACAATAAAGGTGTGTTATTGTGTTAGTATTTACTATGTTATCATTTGAATTGAAGCTTTAGTTTATAAAGTTTAACATTTAATAATCTGTCTCACAACTGATTCACCCCCCCCCCCCTCTCAGTTGTGTTGGTGGACTGTTATTCCTAACAATTGGTATCATAGCTGCTGGTCTCTAGCGAGNACTGATTCCCCCCCCCCCCCCTCTCAGTTGTGTTGGTGGACTGTTATTCCTAACAATTGGTATCATAGCTGCTGGTCTCTAGCGAGAAAGCTTAATAGCTTGAGTTGATCCTGTAGATGACTTGCTACAAGAAGGATAGTCTAAAATTTGATCCTAAAAAATTGAGAGTTGGAAGAACATGATGAGAACACATTTGCTATGTTTGGGAATTGCCTAATGGATGATCATGAAAAGAAAGGAAAAGATAAAAATTGAGGATGAACTTGATAAAGCTAATGAAGATGAAAATAAATTATTTTCATGTAACATATTTGCAAGGGAATCATTGATCAGTGCACTTTCTGAAGGTGAGTTCACAAAAGTAAAGGACTTGGATTCTGCACATGAAATTTGGATAAGATTGGAAGCACTATATGAAGGAGATAAGTTTACAAAATAGGATAAGCTACAAAAATGGAAGAAAAAGATGGAATCATTGAAAATAAAATATGATGAGAACATTAGAACATACGGACAGAGAATTTATTGAAATGGTTACTGGCATCACGAACTCTCGAGGTACTAATAGTGAGGAAGAAGTGAATGCAAATATTCTCAGATCTCTGAAACTTGTATACAGAACTAAATTACAAGCCATATAATAAATTATACCCTTGATAGAGAAATTCAATAGAGAGATTTTAATTGGAAAGCTATCTAATTTTGAGGTCGTAGAATTAGGAGATTCTCTACATAAAGTTGAGTCAACATTCAAGGTGACTATGCATAGAAACAAAAATACCTTATCTAGAATTACGAGCACCAACAATAGTGACTTGAGAGAAGAAATTGGGGACTATGTTGATGAATGGGAATAGATACAGGAAGAAGAAAAAAATCTAGATGAAGTTGTAGCCCTAATTGCTAGAAGAAAAAAGAGAGGTAAGGGTAAATTTGAAGGCAAGTTACCTTTGAAATGTTTTTCACACAACAAGACAGGTCATTTTGCATCTCGATGTCCTACGAGGGTTCAAAAACATAAACCTAAGTTTTAAAAATCAAAGTATCCAAAAGACAAGGAATTTTACTATGCTAGTGAAGGTGTTTTTGATGATGAAGTTTTTGACTATGATGATATTGGATTTATTTCTATTAAGGATGATGAACCTATACATGAAAAAAAATCCTTAGTATCTTGTGTTGAAAGGAAATCTGAATGGGTTATAGATAGTGGTTGTTCACATCATATGAGTGGAGATAAAACAAAAAAGTTTGTTAATCTGAAAAGAATATGATGGTGGTGTTGTTATGTTTGGTGACAATAATCCTAAGCTTATCAATGGAGTTGGATCTATTTCTTTCAATGGAAAAACTAATACTGACAATGTACTGGTTGCTGATGGACTTAAGAATAATATGTTGAGTTTTGGACAGCTAATTGACAGAGGCTATCAATTGAAATTCATTGATGGGAAATGTTCTATTAGATGTAAATCAGGAGACTTGATCATATCTGGTACTAAATCTAGAGGTAATGTATTTGAATTGAATACATCATAGGCTTCTTGTTTTATTACAAAGCTTGATGATAGTTGGTTATGGCATATAAGACTTTGTCATGTTAACTTGGATAATATTGTGAAGGAAATTATGACTAATGCAGTAGGAGATCTACCTAAGATTGTAAAACCATATAATACCATATGTAGAGAGTGTGTTACGGAGAAGAAAACTAGAAGAATTTTTAAAAGAAAATCTTATTGAGAAAAAGGAAAGGTGGATCTGATACAAACAGGTCTATGTGGTCCTACAAGAACAATATCTTATTTTGGTGAAAGGTATTTTATAATTTTTGATGATGAATTTTCTAGAATTATGTTGGTTACATATTTAAGAGAGAAATCCAAGGCATTTGAAAAATTCAAGATATTCAAAGCATAAGTTGAGAATGAATCATGTTTGAAGATAAAATGTTTGATATCATATAGAGGTGTTGGTTAACTTAATATTTATTTAATACCTACTGCGAAGATCGTGGCATATTTAGACAGACATATGCTCCTAGGACACAACAAGAGAATGGGATAGCAATGCAAAAAAATAGAACAATACTAGATGCTTCCAGAACTATGTTGATGGAAGGAAATGTATCAGATCTTCATTGGAGAGAATTTTTTGGTACTACTATGTACACCTTGAACAAAATTGAGATCAGAGAAGGTACAAGTAACACTCCTTATGAATTATGGTTTGATCATACTCCTACTATAAATATTTCAGAATATTTGGAATTAAATGCTATATCAAAAGAGATGATGAGATAGGGAAGTTTGAAGCTATAAGTGATGAATTTATCTTCCTTGCTTATTCTACTAAGAGAAAAGCCTATAAATATTTCAATCTGAGATTGAGGAAGTTGATTGAAAGCAATATTGTGAAGATAGATGAAAAGTTTCAGATTCAGGAAAGAACGTATCACTGTTATAATAATGCATAGATAAAAGAAGTCACTACTGATCCTAGACAAATTTTGGAGATTAATGATGAGATTGAAGATGAATCAATTGAGCTTACTAAAACTCGTAAGACTCCGAGGTATGTTAAGAATAACCATCTTGAAAATCAAATTATTGGTAATGAGAGTGATGGAATGATGATAAGATCAAAAGTAAGAGATGAAATTTGTTTGATTTCTCAAGTTGAGCCAAAAAATATTGATGAAGCATGTATAGATGAATATTGGAATAAATCTATGCATAAAGAACTAGAACAGATAAAGAAAAACAACACTTGGGAATTGGTTCTAAGACCTAAAAAAAAAAATGTGATAGAAACTAAATGGGTTTTCAGAAACAGAATGGATGAGGAAGTAACAGTGGTAAGAAATAAGGCTAGAGTAGTTTCTAAAGACTACTCGCAACAAGAAGGAATAGACTTTGAATAAACATTTTCTCCTATTGCTAGGTTGGAAGGTGTGAGATTATTTCTTGCTTATGTTCCACATAAATACTTTAAAGTTTAGAAGATGGGGTGAAATATGCAATCTTGAATGGATATTTGGAAGAAGAAGCATACATAGAGAAACTTGAAGGATTTATTTTGATATAAGATGAAGACAAGGTTTGTAAGCTGAAGAAAGAATTGTATGGACTGAAACAAGCACTGAGAGAATTGTATGAAAGGCTAGAGAGGTATCTACTTCGTATTGGTTTTAGAAAAGGTAATGCAAACAATAATTTATATTTAAGAACTGGTGAATATGGAATCCTAATCATATAAGTTTTTGCTGATGATATCAGTTTGGAGGCCAATGATAAAATTAGTAAAAATTTCTCCAGAGAAACGGAAAATGAATTTGAAATGTCAATTATTGGTGAGATGAAATTTTTTCTTGGTTTGAAAATTAATTAGATTAAGAATCATATTTTTATATCTTATACCAAGTACCTTAAGGAAATGTTGAATAAGTTTGGAATGGAAGACTGTAAACATTATCGTACACCCATGGTGACTGGTTATAAACTTACTAGTAATGATGAAACTCATAGTATTTTTCAGACAATGTATGGATCAATGATTGGATGTCTACAATATCTAACTCACACAAGACTACATATTTCTAATGTTGTTGGAATTGTGACAAGATATCAAGAAGATCTTGAAGAGACACACCTTATTGTTGTGAAAAGAATTTTCATATACTTGAAAGGAACAATAGAGTATGGATTATGGTATGAAAAATCAGATGACTTTATTTTACATGCTTATACTGATGATGATTGTGAAGGTATTATGGATGATAGAAAGAGTACAAGTGGTGGAGCATTTTTCCTTGGAAAAAGGCTTGTTTGATGGTTAAGTAAGAAGCGGGACCCTATTCCTCAGTCTACTGTTGAATCTGAGTATGTTGGTTCTACTACAAATTGTACACAAGTAGTTTAGATGAAACAAATGTTGAAGGACATTGGAATAATTTTTGAAGAGCTAGTGGTTATCCATTGTGATAACACTATCACAGTTAATATGTCAAATAATCATGTAATGCATTAAAAGGATAAACATATTTCTATTAAGTATCATTTCTTGAGAGACAAGGTAGCAGAGAAAGAGATTAGACTGGAGTATGTTAGCACAAAGGAACATATATCATATATATTTACATAACCTTTGCCAAAAGATGGTTTTGAGTATCTCAGAAGCATGTTGTGGGTGAGAGCCCCTCCCTTTGGTAATTAATTAATCCAGACATGCATAATTCTAGTGGCCTTCATAACTATATAATTTTTTTGACTTGATGTATGTATCTACTCCTCAAGGGGAGTGATAGCAAGAGCACTATAGAGCACATTTGGTTATTTTGAACCTAGCTGCTAGACATGAATATTTGAGAAAGCTACACCTGACAAAATATTAAAGAAGAGTTATGGAACCATTTTCCATTATTGATGAAGGGGAGAGATTCTATGTGAAAATCCCTACTGCATTAGGGAGAATTGCATTGAGGATATTGAGAATATTGTATTAAGAGAGAGTACTTTTAGGTTGATGGATTTTCCAATATGTTTCCATCAATGCCAAAGGGGGAGATTGTTCGATGATATTAGAATTGGGTACTATTGATGTTGTTGGAAATCATGTTTTTGCACTGCTATCATCATATGCTTATGTGGAGAGAACAGACTGGTTATTACTATTGTATGATGACTGACAGAAGTGTATAGATATTGAACAAATGAATTAGAACATGCGAAGACGATGATATGAAGAAGGATGTGTGATGATCTTATTTTAAAGGTCACTTGGATTAATATTGCATATTGGATTTGTTACAAGTGTTTTAGTGAAGACTGGTTTCTAGAGTGTGACAGTGATGCTTGACAGAGTGAATCTCTATGTTTTGGGGATATCTTACAGGCGATGATGATTCAAGTTATCCAAGCTTAAGAGATGATAGAAGGCATAATGAGGAATGTTTGTTATTGATCCAAAGTTGTGTGATTTTTGGTGATGTCATTTGAGGCGTGTATTCTGGAGGAGACTTATTTAGGGCCGACTTTAGAGATGAATCCCACACTGTGGATTGCAAGTGTGGATTGTGGATCTTGGATTATATCTAATGTATTGTAATTGATGTTTACTTGTTTTAGGTACCGTATGTATCCTAGCAAGGGGTTAAATAATTATTTGTATATTCGGAAAGCTTAATTGGCTGACCTAATCAATTATTGTAATAGTGTATATATAAGAGATATTTTATTTTGAAAAGATGGTGGTATCATGAGAAGGTAATTCAAAATATAGAGGTGTGTGAAAATTGCAAAGCTTGATTCACTACTAGATGTAGAGAAGAGTTTGTGATTATAGTACTTCATTGGAACTGACCAAGCAAAGATAGTTGCTATCTAAAAATTCATTGGATTATATATTTCTTATATACACTTGTTCAGATTGTAAATCCTTGAGGGTGGATTTAACCTTCCTTGGGAAGTGTCCCTAGGTAGTGAGCCCACTATTACACTTGAATACTAATAGGGTCTATCCTTTAACAAGGACTGTGTGTTGTAATATTGTAATAAGCTCCTAATAGGGATAAACCTTTTAACATGGATATTATATTCTCATTACATCATTTGTGGGTGCTAATTCCCACCAGGGTTTTACCTTTAATAGGGTTTCCTTGACAACAAAAGATTGTGTTTGTTGGTTGTATTTCCTATTTTGAAGTGTTGCTAAATTTTTTTTGAGATCCCAGTCATATTCCTACATAAATGTCAAATGATTTCCCAATGCTATCAAATTTTCCTTGCAAACAATGATTTTTGAGCCTTAAAATCACTGAGAAGTGTGAAAAAACATAGGTCCTAAGTCAATCTTCATTCATATTCAAGAGAAAACCCTAGTTCTTCATAATCTGATTCTATTTTGCAATTTCTTTTCCAGAAAATCTGAATCACTTAAGTCATGTATTTTTTTTAAATTTTAATGTTAATCGTGATGTCTCTTGAAGCTTAAAGAATATTCCATTTTACTTTGAGACTTAGCGAAATGATTTGGTCGCATTATCTCACAAGAAAAGGAATATTATTTCAATGTTAAAGAGATTTCATGTGGGCTGTTAATTTGCAAGATGATCCTATGGTTCACGCAAAGTCCTGTGTAAAACCCTAAAGTTAAAGAATCTTATGGCGAATTCAAGTTTCTATGGTTACACTATCTCATAAATATATATCAGAGTTAAACGTGGGTTGAAATTTTCATGCAGTAGTGTAATCATGGAGAGAAATAATATTTAAGTCAAATCTTATGAGATTCAACGGTAGCCATTGATTTTAAAGATAATCATGCAGTGGGCATCAAGTCTTGAGATAAAATCCTCACTTAATAAATTTTAAAGTGACTTTGAGTTTCTTCAATCGTGGTGTCTCACAAGTTCACCAAGGTTAAGGGATGAGTTAAATCAGTTCAGTCACGAGATCTCTAAGAAAAACAAGGGTTAAGTTAAAAGTTTTGAGATCTAGCGACCACCGTCTGATTTCAAGTTGATCCTGTGGCCAACATTTAATCATGAGATAAAAGCTCAGATAAGAAAAATTTCATGAGATTCAGTGACTACTGTTAGATTAAGAAAATATCTAAAGGATGGCATTTAATCTTGAAGTAAACCTTGAGTCAGATGATTTATTCAGCAACAACTAGATTCAGTTAGTCACTAAGTCTCCATGAGAACTGTGGTTAATAAAGGGTTAAGTCAAAGTTCATATGAAGTTGTAATGAAGAAATGTGAACCGTAAAAGAGAAAAGATATAATGGATGGTGTTAAGTCGCTAGAAGAAGTCAAAAAGTTAGTGAAAGTTTAGTGGTTTAGAGATAGTGATGCAGATGTTGACACATGTCTAATTCATTTAGAGATATATGGTCTACGTAAAGTCTCAATGCAAACCCGAGGTTGAGAAATTTATCCCACGGATTAGAGATAACTTTAATCATGAAGTCTCATAGTAAACTAAAGTTAAAGACAAAGCTAAGGAGATTTCATTTGAACCGCTGGATTAGAAGTTGATCTAAGGGTAGTTGTGAAGTCTCTGATCAAATGCAGAAAGTACAAGATGAATGTAAGATTTCATGCGAACTATGCAATTGAAAGAAGATTCAATGATGGTCACGTTATCTCTAATAAAAATCATAGTTAGAAAAATCTTTCAGTGACTTTGAATTTGCACAGCCGCATAGTATCCAAAGAAACCAAAGGTTTAAGAAGATTTATTTTTAGCCTTAGTCATGGAATCTTAGAAAGAAACATGAGTTATGTGAATTCATTTAGCAACTAAGAGATAACCATTTATCAAATTTTTGATCATGTGGTGAGTGTTAAATATCAGAACAAAACTAGAGTTAAAGCTAACTCTCAACAACAAGGAGATCAAGAAGTCGCGTAGTCACTGAAGGAAACCAGAGTATGAGAAAGGTATAAGTAAGAGTTTTCTTTCGCGCCATGATGTACGGTTGTTAGCCAGTTAGAATAAGATAATTTTGACAGCATGTATGGAGTAGCTGAGTCATAATAAAATAGCCAATTATATCAGATCTTGAGCCTATTCTGAATATAATAAGGTTTTAAAAGAAAAATAAATCAATCAAAATTGATCACTTGTCAGTTTCAAATGCCATGGCTAGGAGGATAAATTGATATCAAAGCACGTAGAAGTAATGACAGAAGTGAAAAAATAGAAAATTCATGGTTTTTAAAGATATCGGTGCATTGATTTCTCTGAATTAATAGGAAATATAGTTGTTCATTTTAGTTTACTAGAGTTTCATTTTTTAGAGCTAAGAAATTGCATAAGTGATCAGTGCTTCAGAAGAGTCAAATTGCCTCAATTTAATAGTAAAGACAATAGATTTGATCTGTATTATTTTAGTTTAGTACAGACAAGATGAGCTAAGTAGTGAGTGTTTCTTAAACTAGTGGGAAGAGTAGAGATGTTGATGATGATCCGAAGGGAAAGAGAAACTACTCAGAGGAATTTTTGACTCTGCTTCCAAGAACAAATCTAGGAAAGAAGCTCAATGAAAAATACCTTGGAGATAATATGGTATATGTTAGAGATGCTAAGATGCCTGATTGTTTTTTCTATCATTTATTTCATTATTTCCATAAGAATAGTGATGGTCTTGTTCCTCTATCAAACCATTGGACATCATGGTTAGCCAAGTTGATAGTTCCAGATGTGTTTGTAGATGTAGACTTATTGCTAGAATTGACTAATAGGTATGATAGTATTTCCAAAACCATAAAGGAGGATTATGGTTCATCCTTAGTAACTCTACATAGGGTATCATTCATGAAATATTTCAATATATATAACCCTTGCACAACATAAATAAACTTGAAGGCCTTCACTGCTAGATATACCAAGGAGTCTTGTGTTGTAGCCAAACTGATTCATGCCGATGTGCCAAAAGGAACAAGATATTACATAGCACCTATTCCTAATGAAAATGGACCCTATTTCTATAAGGACTTGGCCTTTTACATGAAGTACATTTCCTATCGCATGTATAGAGTTCTAGGGGTTGATAGTGGAACATAAAAGCTATCCTCTAATATTCTAATGATTGATTTGGACTTGCAAAGTCCCTATGTAAGAACATATTATGATTAAATTCAATATGTAATTGATAGAATGCATCAAGGGTTTGTGGATATATAGAAGAATGAAGTCAGCCCTAAATTACTATAGTATTATGTACTGATGCATTTGATTTGATTTTATAACTTCAATATCATGGACCAACCTAATCTGAGACCTAAAATATTCTATCATGGTCAAGCCAACCCTGCGTAACTCTAGTTGAGTGTGTGGAACTATACATCCAAGGAGAATGAGTTTTGTTCTTTCCAAAAATAGATGGTATATCCCCTATTGAGCCACTTAGGAGTTAATATGACAAGGCTGCCATTCAAAGCACTATAGCTCCCGAGGCCCTGCAAGTTTGTTAACAAGCTAGAAGGAGATCATAACTAGGGAGACTTCTACTACCATAATAATTTCACTCTGATAAGAGTTTATAGTTTCTCCCAACCACCAGACATTCTACCATAGTGGGTGCAACCAAGGATTGTTGTCATGGAATTCATATGGAAGCTTATGTTGACTGATAAGGAGCATTTGGCTCCACATAGAAAATGAACATTTACACCTCAGCAATTTATTGTTTCTAATTTTACAATTGGTAAGAGGGCCTATGATTCAGTGAGCAGATGGTTAAGTCACTTTAGGCTGAGTGTATCCCTATATAGGTATGTGGATACATAGAGATTAATATCCAGTGCAAAAAGGATCTTAACACCCACTATTTCTAATACTAAAGTACATGAGAAATGTGAAGAGGAAGACCTCATTAGGAACATCTTAGAAGAAGATGAAATTACAAGTAGGACAACAAAGCTCCAAGAGTTGATGGATTTAGAGAAGGAACATAAAAAGAAAGGGATCCCAGTTGGGGGATATTACCCTGGTATGCCTTATTTATAGAGACCAGATAAGATGATTGAGTCTTATGGGATACTGTGCAGCCATCTAGAAGAGAAAATAGAGGATAAGGATAGAGGTCCTAACAAGCATTCATCCTCAGAATAAAGTGATATTGGCTACTCAATACAGAGCCCGCCACTAATGGATCATCCACCTCAAACTAAGGAAAACATAATTGATTTGACACAAGGGCAAGAGGCTGAGATAGTTTTTGAACCTCCCAAGAAGAAGAAAAAGGTGGAAATGGGGGAGCCTTATGATCTTAAGGAACAGAAGAGGAAAAAAGATAAAGTGAGTGTACTACTAGGACAAGAGCTTATGATAATCAAATGAGAAAATTAATAAGAGAAGGAAAGAAGAAAAGAGAGGACTCAGAAGAAAATGTTGAGATGCCATTGTTGTTATGCCAAGTTCAAAGGGAGATAGAGTAGGAACAATTCTTGAATGATGAAAAATTTATCAAAACCAAGGAATTCAAGGATTTTCTAATATGGGAAAAACAACAACATGTGGGGTCACAATTACAATTTGCAGGAGAAGAGGCAATAACAAGTGAAGCTTTACAAGCTTGGCAAGAGTATGATCATGAATCAAAGAACATGACTCCAAATGAAGCTAGACAACTGGTAAAGTCTAGTGGCATGCTACTAGTAGAGGGATGGGACTTATCCTCAACTTTCATTTTATATCAGATAAGGAGGGAGCCAAACATAAAATTCTCTTCAAAAATACAAGTGTGAGAGATGATTAAAGGATTTGGTTATAATACACATTTTCAAACCCTTTCCATGTGGGCTTTATCTGCCAAGACCTAGAAGACATTATTGATAAATGTATAAGAGAAGATGGATGGGGACAACATCTTTTGGCCCATCTAAAATACATGAGATTTGGAAATTTCATAGGCTCTTACTCACTTTAGTCATCTCAAAATAGAAAAAGGTGTGCAAATTTAAAATAGATATCAAAAGCTATTTGATGAGGCAAGTATTGTTGTGAAAGATAGAGAGATGAGTTTAATAAAGATAAATTCACTAGAGAAGCTAGTAGCATAATTGAATGAAAATATACAAGAGATTCCTAAAGATACTCCTCCTGAGCCTAAAAAATGTGCATATGCATTGGTACAAATAGAAGATGCAAGGGATATTCTTAAGGAAACAAAGAAAAAGGGTGATGAGCATAATAATGTGGCTTTGGATGCCTTTTTGAATATTTTTCAACACGTGATTAATATCCTAAAAGATAAAGTTTATCTTGTTCATGGTGCCTACAATAAATTTCCTTGCCTGCAAATAGAGGTAACTAATTTTGTTTAAATATTGAACCCCTATTTTGGTACTTGGTCAGTTAGAACAAATTTATTTGAGAGATTAGCAATCCTAAAACCACTTAGGGAATACCTCCAAGAAATTGTGACACAATTTGGTGAGCAGATAGAGTAAATTGGGGTAACCTTGTCTTTCTTTAAGGGAAAGGTGCATCAGATTAAAGCAAGAATCAGTATGTTTGAATCTAATTACAATAATTTTATTCCTTCAATAAGGGTAGACAATGATCAGATCAAGGTAGTGGAGGTATGGAGAAATGAATTTTATTCATTAATGCCTAGTAAAGAGGCATTTATTTCTGACATTATGATAATGAATTAGATATGGAAATGTTCAATAGAACCTTAGATAAGGCATTTAAGGCCGAAAAAAACTTTAACAAGTTTGTGACAGATATCAAGAGCATAATAGATGCAAGGTGGGAAAGAAAAAAGGCACAATTGGAAAGAGTTAAGAGCTTTAATTGGCATTTAGAGGTAGAGGTTGCAACATGGGATGTTCTCACAAAGCCCAAGAAAAATAAATTTGCAAATGTTGACCTATACATACTAGATGAGGAGTAGAAGGACACATGGCACCTGATCTTTGAGCACAGGGAGGTCAGTCATCAGAAATATTAGTCTAGGTTAGCCTGTAATGGTGGTAACTAAATCTCAAAATAACTATTGGAGCCTATCCATAATATCTTCCGACAAAGGTGCCAACTATCAAGAGATTTGAAGATCAAATCTGATTGTGTTCCTAGTTGTCCTTTGACCGCTTGGGGTATATCTATTTTTTAAATCTTATTATATCTTTTAGGGTTAGCTCTAAAACCATCTAAATCTTGTTGCATCCTTAGTCCTAAACGATTCCAAGATTGTTTATACTATATATAGCAAGTTGTAACATTTTTGTAAAAGAGGTGAAAAATATAATTGCAAGGTAGACTACTCAATTTTGTCTTAGCTTTGTGCTTATTGTCTATTGAATGTATTTGAAGAAGTAATAGTATTAATAAAATACATTACATTTTTTGTTCTATATCTTGTGTTTTCTCTTTATATTTCTGTATAATATCTTGTATGTTTAATTTCCAAAGCATTTTAGATATACCAATTACAAGGTGATTGTGTAGTTACTTGTGAGTTCTTTCAAGGAAGGAGTAATTATTACAAGTGATCCCAGAGAGCTAAAAATTAGTTTTTAAGGATCTGATAACAAGGGTGTGAGAGTGTAAGGATAGTCTTTAAGGCATTCTATTTGAATTACATGTATTTACATTGATCTTTTTATTGTGGATTTACATTGGATATTGACTCTTTGCCCAAGGATTAGGCACTGGTTTAGGGTTTGGAAAGAAATTAATCATCATCCAATATTTAAAACAAATCAATCATTTACTTTCCAATTATAAAGAATATATGTGTTTAAGCAATTATATTTAAGAATATAGTTAAGTTTGTTTATTCCTTCAAGAGAGAATCATTAGCTTAACCCTCCTAGGTTTAGAGAACTTTAAAAGGAAGAAGGATGAGAGTCCTTATCTCACTGATATTTGTTATTGTCAAGATCATAATTTTACTTGTAAAGCTCTGTATTAAGTTAATTACTGTCATCTATAAGGTGTTTTATCAATTGATATGGTAGAATACAAATAGCCAGTTAGTGAAAGCTCTAATCCACTATAATAGATACTCAGAATTAGTAATTATTTGAAGGTATACCCATCTGAGCCTATGGATCTCAGAGTAGAAGGAGGAATTAGTCCTCATCAATTAGGATTTGTCTTGCATGTGCTAAAAATTTTAAATATAAGGTTTAAGCATTCATACTATTTTCAGTCCCGCAAAAAAAAACCTAACAAATTGGCATCTCTACTGGGGATTAATAGGATAGAAAGTTTAATACATTGCAAAATCATCGCAGAATGTGGTTAAAGAAGAAAGTCACAAATACCACAGATTGAATTTTCCTATCTAAGTCATTTTTATAATGTTCATATTTGGTTGTGTTATACTTTTCCCAACTTGTTTTGGGTGGTGACTCTTAAAATAAATCTCTGTAATCAGTGCTAAGTAAATTTCAATATTCATGCACATCTTTTCAATATGAATACAAGGTCAAGAGTGAGAAGTAACCCTGAAGTTGAGTTTGATAGTGGATAGACTAAATAAGTCTATTAATTCAAAGATCAGTATGGTGATAAAACAAATGAAGTATTTTTGTTAAATGAATTCAATAATATAAATTAAAATTTCAATGAAGAAGTCACTGAATTAAACACAAGATTTGAAAGAGCCATGCACAAGCTATTTCAGAAGATCAAACTAGATGAAAAGGTATGTCTCGCAACATATCTAAATTCTTTTGATTCTAAGATGGGGTATACTCTCAGAGAAAAAAATCCTATAAGTCTTACTGATGCATATAAGATAGCAGTGAATATAAAAATGAATAGAAGAGTGTCAGGGAAACTTGGTAGAAGAGATGATACATGTTTTAGGAGTAACCAAAAAGAAACTAAATATAAAGAATATAAGGCTCCACAAAACAATAGACCATCCTAGAATAGTTATGATTCAAATAATGGGATGCAGAATCACCCTTATGGTACCCAGTTTAAGGATGGAAATCCTATTGTCCCATGAAGAAAGGACAAACTTAAAAAATAGGACCTCTCACCCTTTACACAAAAATGTTGTAAATATGTGCAATGATACTTATTGGTGTGAAACTTGTCAAGCCCCACAAAGTCCCAATTTTTGTGTTGTAGCCCTAGATATAAGTGCTAATGAATAATAATAAGGTGAAGAGGGTGAATTGTGTGATCATTGTGGATGTGCTATGAATGATTCTTATGCCTTCCCTGATGTAGATTGTGACAATGATGTTGAGAACCATGATATGTATGGTTTACAAAGAAGAATAGAGTTATATCATCAACAAATCTTGTCTGATAGTGAAGATGAATAATTTGATAATATAAGTTGCTATGCCCAAAATAGTCAGGAATCAACCACAATAAGAAAACCTTCTGATGAAGAGAAGGCTAGAATCACTATTGATCTAGTAAATAAGGCGAGAAGTAATTACCACTTGAGAAATAGAGTAGTGGATTATGTAGGTAGTCAACCAGCTAGCATCGTTATCAAGGAAAACAAAATAGATGCCAAGTATAAACCAAAAAGAGGACCTAGGGAAAATGTAAAAAATAAGCATAAGGTCAAAATTTTAAGCAAAACTAATGATCCAAACATTGTACATGAGGGAAAAGTTAAAGTGCTAGAAATAGGTTATTCATCTTCTAAAGTTGAAAATAAGAAATCAAAGAAGGAAGAGTCTACTCTGAATATTCAAATAAAGGATAATAATATCATTGTTGAAAAACCAAAATTCTCTGATGTGAAATACAAACCTGTTGATATGGGTCAATGTCTATCACAAATGACTATCAAGGTCTCATTTTGAGAAATGATGAGGATAAAGTAACATAAAGAAAAGGTCATTTTAGTATTAAATAGTGTTTCTCCAATGAAACCCCAGAAACTAGAGACTGTTGAAAAGAAATCTAACAACAAGGGAAAAGAGCCTGAGGGAATGATTTTTGAGATCCCTCAGATTTATTTAAATACAAATACTTCTACAGGAGTTCTTGATCCTTTTTTTTTAACATTTGTCATTAATGGTATGATGCTAAAAAACTGTATGATAGCTTCACGAGAATCTAATATTTTTATGCCTGCTAAAATAATGAAATCCATGGGATTAGAAGTTGGTACTCCTCCTGGGAGGTGTTAGGAAATTGATTCTAGAGAGATCACTGTTGTTGGTACCATTGAAGCTTTACCTTATAGGTTAGCTATATGCCCAGATAAAGTATTTACAATGAGTGTATTGGTGGTTGATATCTCACCTCATTATGGCATGCTATTGTCAAGGAAATGGAGTTCTTCAATGGGAGGCAACATTCATTATGATTTATCTTATGCTACTTTCAATATTGCTGGAAATAATGTCAAGCTGTCTAGAGAAGGTAGGGCACCCCATATGATTGAATTACATGAAGATACTAACATTAATTATTGTATAGATATTGACATGGAGAATTTTACAGTAACACGGAGTGCTCAACAATGTAAAAATTTTGATCACTTAGTTGATGAGTTGAATTCACAACAAGATGGTTGATGGAAGATGTATTTTGATGGATCATGTTCTAAAGAAGGATGTGGAGCTGGTGTCTTATTCATTTCTCCATTAGGTACAACATTTAAATACTCTTTCTTGTTATCATTCTAATGTACAAATAATACTGTAGAATGTGAAGCTTTGTTTTTGGGGCTAGATATTGCTGCTAAGCATGAAATAAAATGTTTAAACATTTTTGGTGATTTTGAGCTAGTAGTATCCCAAGTCAGGTCCAAATATGCTGTGAAAAATGATAGATTGAAAAGATACAAACATGCTATCTGGGACCAAATTGAATCTTTTGATGCCTTTAATATTAACTAGATAGAATGGTCAAAAAATATTATGGCAAACTTTTTAGCTAATGTTGCTTTTTAAAGACTAGTGATTTGACCTTAAGTGGGGTATCAATAGTTGAAATTAAGACAAGTCTATTTGTCCCTAATAATATTTACAACTAGAATTTTTTTGAAGATGACCAAGATATTCTTAGATTTACTCAATGCCTAGACCATTATGAAGACTAGCATATAAATTTTAACACTTTACTTGAGGTCATTGATGGTAGGAATAGTGTTTTGGGAACTGAGGTCATCCAATTGACTTCTAATAAGATCCCTAAGGGACTAGTAGAACTAGAAGCATTGTTTCTAGTAGTTAAGATGATCACTTATCCAAAATGAGCAATGCTAAAATTCAGAATTTGGAATAAATAAATTTAGGATCAAAGACCACTCCACAGATAGTATATATTGGAAAAGGGTTAGTTTCTTGTGTCTAAAAAAATATGATAGAATTACTAATAAAACATAAGAATGTATTTGCATGGTCTTATAAAGATTTGAAAGATTATAGGGAAGACCTTTTCGAACATGAAATCCCACTGAAATCAGATGCAAAGCCATTAAGATAGAAACAAAGACCAATCAACCCATTGTTGGCTCCCAAGATGCAACAAGATTTGATGAAGCTAAACGATGCAGAGATTGTTAAGCCCATAAGACATTCAACTCGGGTTTCTAATTTGGTCCCAGTGAGAAAGAATAATTTTGACATAAGATTGTGTGTTGATTTGAGAAATTCGAACATTGCATCTTTGAAGGATAATTACTCTTTACCTAATATGGAGGCAATGTTACAAAAGGTTACTAGTTGTGAGCTATTATCAATGATGGATGGGTTTTGAGGTTACAACCAGGTGTTAGTTAAAGAATCAGAATAGTTCAAAAATGCATTTACTACTCCATGGGGGACATATGTATACATCAAAATGCCATTTGGAGTAATAAATGCAGGAGCAACTTTTCAAAGATCCATAGATGTTGGATTAAAAGAATTTATTGAATTATTCATGGTAATAAATCAAGATGATTTGACATCATTTTCAAAGAAAGTAGAGGATCATTGTGGACACCTAGAAAATAAATTCAAGAAGGCTTTAGAATATGGTGTTTCTCTGAATCCAAGAAAATGTCAATTTGCAGTGACATAAGCAAAGTTGATAGGACATATAGTATGAAAGGAAGGAGTGAGGATTGAACCAAAAAGGATAGAAGCCATTTAAAAGGTCACTTCTCCAAGGAATATCAAAGGTGTATAGTCTTTCTTAGGAAAGATAAATTTTGTAAGAAGACTTATAGCAAATTTTGCTGAGATGGTCAAACCAATCATTAAACTGTTAAAAAAAGATGCAAAGTTTCAGTGGAATGAAGAAGCACAATAATATTTTGAAAGACTTAAGAAAGAAGTGCAAGAGGCACCTATTTTTAAATCCCCTAATTATAGTAAGCCTTTTTCATTATTTTCTTTTTCATCTTTCCATACAATTGCTGATACTTTATTGCAAAAAGATGAGGAGGGTTTTGAGCATCCTATTGTATTTTTTAGCAAATCTCTCCAAGCTACAAAGTTGAATTATGAAATGATGGAGAAACATGCATATGTTTTGGTAAAAGCTATAAAATAATTCAGATCTTATTTGGTTTTTTCCAAAGTATTAGCATATGTCCCTTATTCAGGAGTAAAGGACTTCCTTACTCAATCAAAAGTGACTAGTTAGCGGTGAAAATGGATTAAAAGAATTCAGGATTTTAATTTTGAAATCCATATTACCAAATTGGTAAGAGGAAAAGGTTTAGAAAAATTAATGACAGAAGAAAATTTGGACTTGGTGGAAGTAAATAACAAAAAGGTAAACAATTAAACATTAACTAGTATTGAAAGACAACCTTTTTATGTTGATACCATCCCTAAGAGTGTCATTGCATGGATTAATCATGGATGAGGATTATAGAGTTGCCCAACTTAAAAATTGGAAATGTTGGAGGAACACCAAACTCAAGCTTATGATCATTTGAAAGTGTATCAAAATCGAATCTCACAGAATTATCTCAAGCATATTAAACCAAGAAATTTTCAAGTGGAAGATCTAGTGCTGAGGGAGAATCCAAAAAATTGGGTTGATAGAGAAAAGAAAGGAAAGTGGGAAGCAAATTGGCTTGGTCCTTTTGTCATTGTTTCTTCTTTTGGAATGAGGACTTACAAATTGGCCGATTGTGATGGTGATGAATTGCAAGAACCTATCAATAGCATTCATCTTAAGAGGTTTCACACCTAATTAGATGAAAGGGTATCTAAGGAAAGAGTATTAGTTAAGAGTATCAGATGATTTAGCATCACTCTTTACATGATAAAAAGTAAAAAATACAAAAAAATGAGAAAAGATCAAAATACCAAAAAAAATCAGAAAGTTCAAAAGCCAAAAACATTGGAAAAGCAGAAAAATCAGAAAAAGGTGAAAATTGAGCATGAAGAAATCAAAAACATTTGGAAAATCAAAAAAATGTTTTCTTGGTGAAAACCTAGCAAATAGGCACCTTGATGAAAAAAAAATCAAAAAAAGAGAAAAAGAGAAAAAGTGCCTTGGTGAAAACTTAGGAATAGGCGCCTTGGTAGCAAAAAAAAGAGAAAAGAGCAATAATCCCAATAGGTGAAAACATGGAAATAGGAGCCTTTTGTACCTTAGGTCTTTCCTAGTCACATTTTTACATATTGCATTTCATCATCTCATTTGTCCATATCTTCATTGCATCCATCATTTGTGCATAAGTCATAATAAAGTCTCAAAGCTGCATTGTTGCATTCTAGGTTTCATTTTTCCCTAAAGTTTCACATGGTTACATTTCTCACTTGGGGGAAAACAACATGAATTTTGGTACTAAGTGGATTTAAAAGTGCACAAATTTGGTCACACATCAGAAGCAGATTTTTAGATTCAGAGGATAGATATTTTTGGAACCTTTGATGGATATCATTGTTCATCCTAAATAGTTTGATCGTATAACTTGATCCTTGAGTTTTGTTGACTTATTTTATTAGGATTAAAAATTGACAAACCTTAAATGATCAGAAAGTTTGGAATTATTTTTGAAAATCTTGATACATTTCAAAACACTTGGAATCTTTGATGAGTTTTTCATTGACTTTTTTGAGTCATGTTCTTCTTAGCTAATCGATGATGTTTTGACTAGATTTGCAATGATGAAGACATGATGTTTTCTTAACTTTTGTGTGACTGTTTTGAGGAAGATTCTTTAACTTGTGTCAGTTCATCTAAGGAAATGGTCATCAAAGAACCATCAAGGAAATTCATATAGGAAGGAGGGTTAACCTTTGTTTGTTCATGCAAAAGGATACCTTGGATATTCAGATCTTTAATATCTTAATACCAAAATCCACTTGCAACATTGAATCCGATTAAACCGGTATTCATACTCCCATAGTTGGTCATTCAACTAGTGAGGGTTGTACTTGGTTTAGTAGAAGGTTTCCAAATGATATGATTTATTCATATTCATATTCTTATGGTCATAGTGGCACCAGTAAGGATTCTATCGAATCTTACTTCCACCACGCTCAATGATGAAAATATATCTCTAATTGCATTTCTTTCACAAACCTTAAGGACAATTAGTTGCATTGGATTTTCATGTTAGATTAATTGCATTTGCATGGTTAGTTTAATGACTTTTATTTTTTAGCAGGTTGCCAAGTTCAAGGGGGTTAATTAATGGGGTTACATCAATTCAATGGTTTCAAATCATCAATATGAGATTATCTTTTGCATACCATTAATAATTATTCATTATATATTCATATGAAGAGAAAAGAAAAGAAAAGAAGCATTAATCATTAGTCATTTATCCCAATCATCATTTAGGACTTGCATTTCATAAAATAAGTTGCATACATCAAAATTCAAAAAGATAGTTGCATTCATTTTACCATTTGCACTAAGTATTGCATCCATATCATTGCATTGCATTACTCATACATCATGATAACTTCTGAAAATCATATAGAAATAAGTTACATTAACATTATTTGCATCCATTTATCTATGTCCTACTCTAAGACATTGCATCCATAGCATAATAGAAATAAATGCATCATAGAATCATGTAGATATGCATAAAAGAAATATCATGACAACATCATCAAAGGGGAATCAATGGAAGATCATCATAAATACATGTCCATCATCAAATGTCTATAGAAAATTTGTATATCAAAGATACATCAAGAAAATGATCCATCTGTCACAAGTCCTGATCAACAATACACATGATACATCAATACAATATTTGGACATCACATATCCCAATCTATCTCATGACCCAACATGGGCACCTGATCCATCTCCTAGGATACATGTACCTGAACCTCCTGCTCTATCATGATCCCTGTTACCTGATCTATCCTATGTAGAAGGTGGTGCCTGACTAGTGCTAGCACTCATAGGTAACTAAGCTAACATAGCCAAGAACTGCTACAACATAGTCATCACATGATCCAACCAGCTAGTCACTACAGTCATCCCTTCCTATAATCCCCGAACTTCCAGAACTAAGATATCGATAATCAGAGAAAATGGAGGTGCCTATGATGTTGGAGGGGCCTAAGGTACCTGTGGTGCTAATAGAACCTATGGTATCACCTCTGCTATGATACTCTATGGATCTACCTGAGGAGCCTATCTCTAAGGAGATGGAGGTCTCTGTGGACCCTGTCCCTGTAATGGAACCTGTCTAGCAACCTAAACTCATATGTTTCTCTGCCTATCCCACTCTACACCAAATCTACTAGGAGCTTGTCTCTGGGGAGGTTCCTATACCTACACTCACCTCTGTCTAGGCTAACCAAGTCCATGACCTCGACCTCTAACATGACAACCCCACATCCGAGGTCCTACAACTCTATGTATCCTAGGAGCCCTAGGTGCTCTCTAAACCCTTTGTCTCTAAGGTCTCCTTCCATCTTCATCCCCATCATCATCATCTCTACCATCATCATCAGATAGATCATCAACATTTGGAATGGGCTAAGTTGGATCTGTAAATCTAACAAAGCGATGTAGTAAGAACCACTCTCAATACTCAATAGACATCCTTGCATCAGCTACATGGCTCATCATATCCCATCTCACAAATCCAAGCTACTCAATCTATGCACATGCATACTGATAGTCAACCTGATCTCCCCACATGGATCGCTCTACCTATACCCTAGCATAAAGTGCCATACCCTAGGGCATATCTTGTACTCGGCCATACTGATAGACCACTCTCCTGAAGAAAAATCTCTCTATACATAGTGGTGATCAACCAATCATCCATCGAGGGGAAAACATATAAGGAAACTCATCATCATCCTCTTGCCATCCCTCACATCCTAAGTATGGTCTCTATACAACCTAATCAATATCATCAATAGTACGATGCTAAAAATCAACCTTGCCCAGACGATGCTGGACAAGCATACCATCATATAGAAAAGCATATGGATAACCTCAGGCCCGCACCGATGAAGAGACTAGTCTAGTGATAGGGATATGCTCCCAAGTCCATAGTTGTAATAGAACTACACCTGCTAAGATAGATGCACTACGCCTGTATACAATCTCATGTAGATCATGGTAAAGCTAGGCTAACACACATGACCCCTAGTTGAATCTCCAATGATGTGCAACCAAATCCTCCAATATACTACTCAATCTGACTGAAAAGCCACGACCTCTCCTATTAGGAAGAAATACTCCTTCGATAAGTACTCCTAGTAATGTTGGAAATGTAGGAAATGAAGCAAACTGTGCCCAAGTAATGCAATCATTCTCAATGGTGTTGTCTCCAAACACCCATCTGCATACACTACCATCATAAACTGAATCATAGTATACCCACTCTCCATAATTCATGATCCTATACAATCTATATACGTCCTCTGGCATGATAGTCATCTCAACAAGGGGTAGATGGAAAGTGTTATGGTCAGAGTGCCATCACTCTGCCATAGCTATCAACAAACTTTGGTTCAGCAGAAACTGAGGGAGATCAAGAATGAAACTAAGACCACATGTCTTGATAGTACGTCTCTCAAGAAGAGTAAGCTCATTGAATAAATCAAAGATCCAAGAAACCACACCCCGTACTTGCAACTTATGGTGATGTTCCTACATTTTGAAACAAAGTGAATTATGTTTGTTTTTCTATTGGTGGATCATTTTAAGTCAATCAAACACATTAAATCTATCCTTGCTCTATTTTGAGTGCATCAACCTATTGTTCCTAACCTCTAGATCTTGAGAAGCGATCAATTTGGTATCATTTTAATCAATCTGATTGGCATATCAAACATTCATCGATATGATTTTTCTAATATTCTAAACACTAAGTGACATCATGGAATCACATTTTCTAGCTTGGAAATCAATCAAATCTTTTTAGACGTTCAATTGAAGGCAATTTTATCCTATCTATTTTCAGTTTTGCTCATATTTCTTTGTATGTGGCACTTGGCTAAGTGTACTTGGCTTTTTAGCCCAGCGACATTGAAATTCTCATACGTAGCACTTTAGTCATCAGAAGCAGTTCTTTACCAAGCATGCGGCCTTTTGAAGTCCTAGGCGACTTTCAAATTTTATGAGGCGGCCTTGAAATGATAGGGTTTCATGAGGGGTGCAAAATTCATTAGATTCCAATTTTTAACCTAACTCCTAGGTGGCACAGGATTGCTCCAACGTGACTTTAAAATGCACGGAGGTGGATCACTAGCCTAGGCAACTTTTAAATTTTCCTATGTGGCATTTTGCAAAAATCTATCTAAAAAGCATTAAAAACTTGTAATAAATGCTATTTAATGAGCAATAAATACACTAGGAAAGTTGAAATCACTCACAAGAGGCCTATAGTCAGGAGGCCTCTGATACCGGCATGCTTTCTCACACCGATGTTCTCAAATGGGGACCACCATTGCTATCAATTATCACAAGATCAGAGCAAAATCTCAATAGTAAAAAGTGAAAATGAATAGTAAATTTGGGTTTTTCAACCTATTTATGCTATTTTACCCTAATTTTAAAGGTTTTTTTGACCCAGATAGACTAAATTGCATCTTCTGCACACTAGGGGATCTTCTAACATCTTTTTCAACATCATTGTTTATCAAAAATGAAATCATCTTGGATCTATTCTTCACCAAGTTTCATCCAATATTTGACATCTACACATCAACATGTTTTCATTTCTGAGGGGGCATCATCATATCATCAAATCTGGATTCTACATCATATCTTATATCAGATCTGGGGCATTAAAATTTCAAACTTTATCAGTGAGGTTTCACATCAAGTTCTACATTGGGGTTTCACATCAAGGTTTCACATCAAGTTCTGCATCGGGGTTTCACATCAAGGTTTCACATTAGATTTTCAAATCAATCAGGTTTTGCATCAAATTATCATATGAGGTTTTGTATCAATTAATCAATCAGACATCGGTATCAAATCTGCATCAGGACATCAAGTTTTCTTTCAATCAATGTGCTTCACACATCAATTCAAAGAGGGGCATTTGTAGACACCTAAAATTGGCCAGGTGTCTTAATATCAACAAATCTCATCAAAATGCATTAGAATGGATCAAGATCAAATCAAATAGATATTTATCAAGAAAATTGGACAAAATCAAATTAAAATCAAAGGATTAAATAATCATGAAATTAAATAATCAAATTCAAGCTTAAAAGGGATCAATCAAAATTATATAACTGATTTTAATCAATTAATTGTATAGTTTTAAATCAAAATCAAAATCCAACCCATTGACCCTTATGTGGCTAATTTAATTAAATTATTGAATTAAATAAATCCTAATTTCTTTCAACTCAATTTGATCAACCAATGAAAATTGAGGATCTTGTCTTCTTGTCTCACACTTTGAGGACAACCATTTAAATGGTCCCCCCATTTGAAACCATTTGAGGGATCAAACTCAACCAAGTATTAACCCATGGTCAATTCACTCTACCCCCTACCCTTGGGAATTTTCTATAAATAGAAGCCATTTTGTTTTCAATTTATATCCTAGAAAATTTGAATGCATAATTTCCTTATTATAGGCAATTTGTGAGCAATTAAGAGCATTGTGAGAAATTGAGAGAATTTTTTATCATTTGTTGAAGAAAATTGTTAATTTGAGGAGCCTATCATGAGAATTTGAGTTAGAATTCCATATCATTTGAGAGAATTAAGCTAGATTTAAGCATTTTATCTTTAAATTTCTCATTCTAGGATTGTCCTTGAGAGAGATTAAGGCCGAGAATTCACTTAACAAAGCTTAGATAGGGAACCATGAGATCTCATGGATTTAATTGCAATTCTTAGACTAAATTTTCATTTTCTTTCCATAGAATTGTAGTTTAGAATCCTAATTTCATGAAGGTGTAATTTCTCACACACATTGATATCATGTACTACTTAAAAAATGCCAAATACCTTGAGGTTATGACAAATAATGAAAAAATAAATCTCAGGTTCCAAGCTCAAAGGTACACCCCAGTACAAGGATATTTGTATTGGAAAGATATAAATGGTGAACTATTATTATGTCTAGATCCGAGTCAAGTTGAGAATGTCTTGGTTGAAATGCATGCTAGAGTATGTGGAGGAAATTTCTCTTCCAAGAAAATTGCTCAAAAAATCTTGAGGGATGGATATTATTGACCTAGCTTATTCAAAGATATTCATGCCTTTGTCATAAAATGTGAAACTTGTCAAAGGTTTTCAAAGAAGTTGAAATTCTAAGGTGCCTTGTTATTAAATCATGTAAGTGCAAAAGCACCTTTTTCCATGCGGGGGATTGAATTCATTGGAGAGTTTTCAAAGAAATCTAGTTGTGGACATAGTTGGATACTAGTTGCCACTAATTATTTTACAAAATGGATAGAAGCAATTCCCACAAAGAAGGTAATTAGTAAAATGGTTACTGATTTTCTAGATGGAAAACATTTTGACCAGATTTGGTGTCCCTGTAAAATTAGTAATGGACAATGCTATGTGCTTTATATCATATGGAATTAAGGACTTTTTAATGAGTATGGGATTATGATGTCATATTGTTCCCCAAATCATCCTCAAGCTAATGGCCAAGCAGAATCCAGCAACAAGAGCATATTGAAAATCTTGAAGAAGACCAATGAGAAGAATAAAAGAGCTTGGCATACAAAATTGAAACTTTCTTTATGGGATGACATGATAACTGTGAAAAAAGAAATAGGTAAATCTCCTTTTGAACTTTTATATGGTATGCAATCCACAATGCCCATGAATAATTTACTTCCACTATATAATTTTATTCTGGAAGAAGAGATAGATATTTCTTAACCTATGCAAGATAGGATGATGCAGTTAGTAGGATTGGATGAAGTAAAAAAAGATAGTAAAAAAGAGAACATTAAGTTATAACAAAAAATTAAATAGTTGTTTGATAAGAGAGAAAGTAACAGAAAGTTTTAGCCTAATGATTTTGTACTCCAGTGGAATGTAAGGGCTGAAGACAAAGGGAAGCATAAGAAATTTGAATCATTTTGGTTAGGTCCCTTTGTTATTTATTAAAGCTTTGGAAAATATTTATATCTTTTGAAGAATATGGAGGGAGAGGTATTTGAACTTCCAGTGCATGGAAAATTCTTGAAACCTTTCTTCAGTTAAACTTTGACTTCCATGCACAGAAGTCTTGTATTATATGTATAGGTGTGTTTATTTTTGTTGTGTGTTTTATTTCTATAGTAGGTTTGTAAGCATGTTCTAGCTCCCAGAGATCTATGGTTCTTACTATAAACTTGCAATTAAGCATCCTCAGATAGAGCCACTATTGGTTGTATTTCAAGTTTAGAAGACTTGCTGAAAATTTTTTGAGTTCCCAATCAGATTCCTGCATAAATGTCAAATTCATGTTCAATTCTATCAAATTTTCCTTTCAATTGATGATCTCCAAGCTTTAAAATCCATAACAAGTGTGAAAAACCCTAGGTCCTAGGTCACTCTTCATTCAAATTCAAGAGAAAACCCTAGTTCTTCATAATCCCCTTCTATTTTGTAGTTACTTTTCCAGAAAATCAGAATCACTTATGTCATGTGATATTTTTATATTTTAATGTTAGTCGTGATGTCTCTTTAAGATTAAAGAATATTCCATTTTCCTTTGATAATTAGAGAAATGCTTTGGCTGTGTTATCACACAAGAAAAGGAATATTCTTTCAATGTTAAAGAGATTTCATGCGGACTGTTGATTTGTAAGATGATACTGTGGCTCACAAAAACTCTCAGATGAAACCCCAGAGTTAAAGAATCTTATGGAGACTTCAACTTTATATGGTCGCATTGTCTCATAAATAGATTAGAGTTAAAAATGGGTTGAAATTTTCATACAGTCATGTCATCGCAGAGAGAAATAAGAGTTAAGTCAAATCTTATGAAATTCAGTGGTAGCTATTGATTTTAAAGATAATCGTACAATGAGCGTGAAGTCTCGATATAAACTCCTCAGTTAAGAAATTTTAAAGAGACTTTGAGTTTCTTCAGTCGTGGTATCTCACAAGTTCACCAAGGTTAAGAGATGAGTTAAATTAGTTCAGTTGTGAGATCTCTAAGAAAAACAAGGGTTATGTTAAATGTTGTGACATCTAGTGACTACCCTCTGATTTCAAGTTGATACTGTGGCCAGTGTTTAGTCATGAGATAAAATCTCAGATAAGAAAAAGTTCCTGAGATTCAGTTACTACCATTAGATTAAGGAAAGATCTGAAGGCTGGCATTTAATATCAAAGTAAACCTTGAGTCATATGATTTATTCAGTGATAGTGAGATTCAGTTAGTTTCTAAGTCTCCATGAGAACTATTGTTAATAAAGGTTTAAGTCAAAGTTTAGTTGAGTTGCAGAGAAGAAATCTAAAACGTAAAAGAGAAAAGATTCTTAGGGATGGCGTTAAGTCGCTAGAAAAAGTCAAAAAGTTAGAGAAAGTTCAAAATTTTAGCAATAGTGATGAGGATGTTGACACGTCTCTAAGTCATTAAGAGTATGTGGTTTGCATAAAGTCTCAATGCAAAAATGAGGTTGAGAAATTTATCCCACAACATAGAGATAGATTTAGTCACAAATTCTCATAGTAAACTACATTAAAGACAAAGCTAACGATATTTCATGTGAACCGTTGGATTAGAAGCTGATCTAAGGGTAGTCGTGAAGTTTCTGATCAAATGCAGAAAGTATCAGATGATTGTGAGATTTCACATGAACCATCTGATTGAAAGAAGATCCAAGTATGGTCACTTAATCTATAATAAAAATAAAGGTTAGTAAATTCTTTCAGCGACTTTGAATTTGTAAAGTCACATAGTCTTCAAAGAAACCAAAGGTTTAAGCAGAGTTATTTTTAGCCATAGTCTCAAAATCTCAAAAAGAAACATGAGTTAGGTGAATTCATTGAGCGACTAAGAGATAATTATTGATCAAATTTTTGATCATGTGGTGAGCGTTAAATCTCAAAATAGAACCAGAGTTAAAGCTAACTCTCAGTAACAAGGAGATCAAGTAGTCTCGTAGTCGTTGAAGGAAAGCAGAGTATGAGCAAGGTAAAAGTTAGAGTTTTCTCCCATGACATGATGTACATTTGTAAGCCAATCAAAAAAACATAATTTTGACAACATGTAAGGAGTATCTAAGTTGTAATAAAATAGCCAACCGTATCAGATATTGAGCGTTTTTCAAATATAAGAAGGTTTTAAAAGAAAAAAGCAGTCATTCAAAATTGATCACTTGTCAGTTTCAAACACCGTGGCTAGGAGGATAAATTGATATCAAAGAACCTAGAAGTAATTATAGAAGTGACTGAATAGAAAATTCATGACTTTTGAAGAGATTAAACTACATTTATTTCTCTAAATAAATAGGCATTACCATTATTCATTTTAGTTTACCATAGTTTTAGTTTTCATAACTAAAAATTCAAATAAGTGATAAGTGCTTTCATAAGAGTAGAATTGCCCAGATTTCAGAGTAAAGAAAAGAGATTTGATCAGTATTGTTTCAGTTTAGTACAAAAAAGATGAACCAAGAAGTGAGAATTGCTTCGACCAGTGGGAAGAGTAGAGATACTAATGATGATCAGAAGGGAAAGAAAAACTACTTAGAGGAATTTTTGACTCCACTTCCAAGATCAAATCAAGGAAAGAAGGTAAATGACGAATACCTTGGAGATGATATGGCTTATATTAGAGGTACTAATATTCTTGATTATTCTAGCTATCATTTATTTAATTATTTCCATAATAATAGTGATGGTGTTGTTCCTGTATAAAACCCTTTGATGTCAGGGTTAGCCAAGTTGATAGTTCTAGATGTGTTTGTATATGTAGACTTATTGTTATAAATGGATAATAGGTATGATACTATTTCTAAAACCATAAAGAAGGATGATCATTCAGCCTTATTAACTCTAGATAGGGCATCATTAATGAAATATTTCAATATATATAACCCTTGCACACAAAAATAAACCTGAAGGCCTTAGCTGCTAAATATACTAGGGAGGCCTGTGTTGTAGCCAAACTGATTGAAGCCCATTTTCCAAAAGGAATGAGAAATTACATAGCACCTATTCCTAATGAAAATGCACCCTATTTATACAAGGACCTAGCCTTTTATATTAACTACATTTCCTATGACCTGTGTAGAGTTCTAGGGGTTGATAGTGGAAGAGAAAGGATATCCTTAGATATTCTAATGATTGTTTTGGACTTGCAAAGTCCCTATGTAATCACAGATTATGATAACATTCAATATTTAATTGAAATAATTCATAAAGGGTTTGTGGATATCTAGAAGAAGGAAGCTAGCCCTAAATTTCTACAGTATTTTTTACTGATGCATTTGATTTTATTTTATAACTTCAATATCATGGACCCACCCAATCTAAGACCTCAAAGATTCTATCATGATCAAGACAACCCTGTGCAACTCTGGTTGAGGGTGTGGAACTATACATCTAGGGAGAATGAGTTATGTGCTTTCCAGAACTAGATGGTATATACCCTATTGAGTAGCTTAGGAGTCACTATGACAAGGCTACCAATCAAACTACTATAGCTCCTGAGGCCCTGCAAGTTTGTTGACAAGTGGAATGGAGTTCATAACTAGGGAGACTTCTACTACCATAATAATTTCACTCTGATAAGATTTTATGGTTTCTCCCAACCACCACACATTATACCATTCTAGGTGCCACTAAGGATTATTATCATGGAATTCATATGACATCTTATGTTGACTGATAAGGAGCATTTGGCTCCACATAGAAAAGGAACATTCATACCTCGACAATTTATTGTTTCTAATTTTACAATTGGTAAAAGGGCCTATGATTCAGTGAGAAGATGGTTAATTCACTTCAGGATTAGTGTGGCCCTTTATAGGTATGTGGATATAGATGGATTTATTTCTAGTGCAAAAATGCTCTTGATATTCACTATTTCTAATACTAAACTGCATGAGCAATGCG
The DNA here is from genome assembly GCA_018584345.1 of Thuja plicata. Lineage (NCBI taxonomy): Eukaryota > Viridiplantae > Streptophyta > Pinopsida > Cupressales > Cupressaceae > Thuja > Thuja plicata. The sequence continues at coordinate 4,230,765 of MU227346.1, forward strand.
AAGGGGAAGACCTTATGAGGAACATATTAGAAGAAGATGAAATTACAAGTAGGGAAAAAAAGTTCCAAGAGTTGATGGATTTAAAGTAGAAAATTAAGAAGAAAGGGATCCCATTTGGGAGGTATTTCCCTTGTATGCCTTATATCTAGAGACTAGATAAGATGATTGAGTCTTTTGGGACATTGTGCACCCACCTAGAAGAGTAAATAAAGGATCAGGATAGAGGTGCTAACAAACATTCATCCTCAGAATATAGTGATAGTAGATACTTTATACACAGCCCGCCACCAATGGATCAACCACCTCAAACTGAGGAAAACATAATAGATTTGACACAAGGGCAAGATGTTGACGTAGTTGTTGAACCTCCCAAGAAGAATTAAAAGGTAGAAACAGGGGGGCCTTCTAATCTCAAGTCATAGAAGAGGAAAAAAGATAAAGTGAGTGCACTATTCATTGGAACAAGAGCTTATGATCATCAACTGAGAATGTTCCTAAGGGAAGGAAAGAAGAAAAGAGAGGACTCATAAGAAAATTTTGAGATGCCATAGATGAAAGGGAGATACAGCTGGAACAATTCTTGAATGATGACAACTTTATCAAAACAAAGGAAGTCAAGGATTTTCTCATATGGGAAAAACAATAATAGGTGGGGTCATAATTGCAATTGGCATGAGGACACGCAATAACAAGTGAGGCCTTACAAGCTCTACAAGAGTATGATCCTGAATCAAAGAACATGACTCCAGATGAAGCTAGACAGTTGGTATAGTCTAGTGGCATGATACTAGTAGAGGGATGGGACCTAGCCTCAGTTTTCATTATAGATCAGATAAGGAGGTAGCTAGACATCAAATTATCTTTAGAAACACAAGTGGGAGAGATGATTACAAGATGTGGTTATAATGCACAGTCCCAAACCCTTTCCATGTGGGCTTTATCTCCCAAGACCCATAAGCCATCATTGATAAATGTACAAGAGAATATGGATAGGGAAAAAATCATCTGGTCCATCCACAATATAGGAGATTTGGAAATTTCACATGCTCTCACTCACTTTGCTCATTTCAATGAAGAAAAATTTGTGCAAATGTCAAATAGATATCAAAATCTATTTGATGAGGAAAGTCTTGTTGTGAAAGACAGAGAAATAGGTTTAATAAAGATAAATGCACTAGAGAAGCTAGTAGTAGAATTGAGTGAAAAGCTACAAGAGATTTTTGAAGCTACTCTTGTTCAGCCTAAACAAGTTTCAGATGTATTGGTACAAATAAAGGATGTGCAAGATATTCAGAAGGAAACAGAGAAAAAGGGTAATTAGTAGAATAATTTGTCTTTCGAAGCCTTTTTGAATGTTTTGCAACACAAGATTAATATCCTAAAAGATAAATTTGATCTTGTTCATGGTACCTACAATAAGTTGCATGGCCTGCAAATAGAGGTAACTAATTTTGTTTCAATATTGAACCCATATTTTGGGACTTGGTCAGTTAGAAAAAAAACATTTGTGAGATTAGAAATCCTACAGCCACTTAGGGAAAACCTCCCATAAATTGTGACACAAGTTGGTGAGGAGATAGAGAAAATAGGTGTAACCCAGTTGTAACATAAGAAATAGATGTCACCAAAATGTAATAGAAATATTTTGTATATGTAGGAATGAGATATATATGAAATTAGAATGTTTATTGAAATGTGAGGGATAAATAGGATGTTCCTTTTATCCTCAAATACACAAAGGAACGATCCAAATTGATTGACCCCAAAGGAAGGATCAATGCATAAATGATTCAATCGATTGGAAATAATAATAAAGAAGATCTTAAATTCTTTTTTATAGAAAAGAATGTGTGATAGATTTAGAAAGATTAATAACTTTAATTGAAATGAATAGGAGAAAAGTACTAACCTTGAAATGTTACAGATTTGAAGAATGGTGTTTTTAGGGGTCTGTACCGAGTTTCTATAAAATTTGCAACCGGACCTGGAATAGAAACGCAGAGACAAACAAAATCAAGAAATCTTTTTCTAATCTGACATAGTTCAAACTTTGACCTTCAATTCAATCTCACCATTGAACTATAATTTATGAATCCGACCTAGGCCAAAATCAACCTCTAAAACCTCTGACAGAAAATCTATTTTTAGATCCTGATAGTATGCCGAAAAGGGTATCCTAATCTACACTCCAACTCATTGTTCCAAACCTGTCCCTCAAAGAAAAATGGTTTTTTTGTTGGGGGGGAGGGGTTTTCCTTGGTCAAACCTTAGTTTTTGAATGAACCTCAAAGTATAATTGAAATTACATAAGTAAAACAAAGTAAATGAACAAATTCACCTTGCTTGTATGGAAACCCTTGTGGTGGATTCAAATCTGTTGATCCACAAGTATGTATGCACCAAATAGATGTAGAATGTAATGTCTCAAATCAATTTCTTTTAAATCTTCAACACCAATCTTTAATTGATATTGGAATAGGAAGAGGTTTGGAGGAATGTGGATGGAGAAATCTTCAACAAGAGGGCTTCATAGAGCTTGAATCCCTCAATAGCTACTAATGGATCTCCTTGATGAATTGAGTTTTTGAGAATTTCTTGAATGCTTGAGATTAGATGAATTCTTAAATGGCTGCTTGGCTTGCTTCAAATATTTCTTCTTCACCTTTATCTTTCACTTCTTAAGTCCTCAAGTCTTAGATTCTTTTTTATCATGGTTAGAGAAAATGAGAGAAGGCTTCCTTATATATGAATCTAGGGAACAATCTTCTAGAGAGGCCTACATAGGAGAATTAAATTTAAATTAGACCTATATCCCTAAAAGAGGACCTATATTAAATATAATGTAAGAGTCATCATTTTAGAACCCAAAAAAGATGACACAAAAGTGAGAAATAAACTTTTTCGAAGCCCAACATCTGGAAACTCTAGAAACTTGAAATCTGAACCTTGGGTCAGAAAAAGGTCAATTCTGACCTAGGTCAAGGTTGAGGTTGACCTTGACCTAGAAAAGGACAATTTTGACCCTAAGGTCAAAAATCTCGGTTTTGCAGTTTAGGATGTCAGAAACAGGATGGAGAAAAGTGGGAAATAGGGGCAGAATAGGGGAAAAAGATAGATCCAAGTTAGAGACTCATTCAAAGTGCTTGACATGACCCCAAACCACTTGCTTAAAAGGATAAAATATTCTACAATGAAAGTTATTCCATTTTTTGACTATACATTTAGCCCCCACTTTAGCAAGAGTATGGACTCGATGAAACTCTTGGTAAAGGAGATCATGAAGAAAAGATAATATTATTGAAATTAAAAGGGAAAAAAGAATCCTCAAGCCCCCGAGGACTCAAGTCTTTTTCAACCATTAGATTATGATAAGAGAGACATCACCAGTCAAAGAGAAAGAGAGAGAGGAGTGGTTAGCTGGCCTAGTAAGATGTGTGTATCTCACTATGAACCACAAAAAGGATAGGATGGCCCATCACGAAAGCACTTGATAATCATCCCATAAAGTTGTGCACCTTCTGGCAGCTTTGTGCATGTATGTAGTACTTCTTCTGATGGCTTTTATGAAGTACCCATGGGTCCATATCCATATATCACCATGGAATAGTGTTTTAAAATGTGTATCTCTTCAGAATTTAGCAACTTATGTGTGTTACCTTCTGAGGATTTAGCATATTGAATTGTAATTTAATGTGTATCTCTTCATGATTTAGAAACTTGTGTGCATTACCTTCCAAGGATTTAGCATGCTACAAAACAAAAGGTTAGAAAAATGCATAATATAAAATGAGGGAGGCTATATATATGACCCCCTCCTTAAGATGGAAAAATACATACTATTTTGACATGTTAAGGAAAGAAAAGAACAATGATAAATCCTTCTTTAACAACATCAAGAAAATATCCATATAAAACACCTAGTCCAAGCCAAGAAGGTCACAGCTCCTATGAGGCCATGGAAGGGACGAATGCAAAGAGATATCATGCAAGAAGTGAAAAAGTAACCCTCATGTAAACCAAAATTTTCAAGTGTGATTGAATATCACATAATAGATAGATACTACTTAACCAAGGGAAAAATGGATCATGGAAAGACAGAAAAGAAGGAGATGGAATCCTTTCCCCCCAAGCAGAGGAACAAGGATGAAAGGGGACCTATTATATCGCTCACAACACTATGAAGTACAAAGAGCTCCCAAGGATTAGGCTAACATTTGTTTACATAATGTGTAGCTCCATAATAGGAAAATAAATTTTATTTAGAGAAAACAAGATTGAAATACAACTCATTCCCAGATGATATATAAATAACTTTACTATCAATGAGCTGCCTAATCTTATAATGTAAATCTTGACATTCATTAGTAGAGTGATCATGAAATCTATGATACAAACATAAAGGAAGAGTCTTCAAGTATGGACTAAATTTCTCTTTGCGTTTAGGTCTAGTAATCATCTTATCATGAAGGAGTTTAGGCAAAAGAACTTCTTGGTTAAATTTCTTCATAGGGCCATCATGTTTTGAAGTATTATTTGAGATGTTGGTAACATTGATGTTTTGTTGAGGATTAAATCCCAATGCATAAGAATTCTCATGCCCCCCCCCCATTCTGTAAGGGAATTTTAATTCCCTATTTATACATACCACATCCTTGACCATGGAATCCTTTTTTAACGTGTAAATGATAACCAAGACCATAACGAGAATCCATATAGGGAGTCAATGCAAATTTAGTAGTCAGTATGTCATCATTAGTAGGTTTGAAAAATTCATAGTGGGTAGAAGCAATGACAATGCTATTATGAAGGGCATTAGAAGTAGAAGAAAAATCTCATTGTTCAAACTCTCTTTGTTTCTTCATAAAATCAAGATTAGAAACCTTATACTCTCCAGTAAAGGTAGGATTAAAATTGAAGGTTCCCTAATCATCCCCAGGAATAGCATTAGAGTAAGAAGGATTACTATTAGGAATAGGAGTATTGTGGGTTTGAATATTCAAACAAGGATTTAGTGCATCATCCACATGAAGTATATATACCATGTTGTTGTGAATAAACTTGACTTTATAGTGAAGGGTGGAAGGAACAACATGCATATCATGCAACCAAGGTCAACCCAAAAGGATGTTATAATTAAGAGGTCCAGGCATAACATGAAAAGGAGTATTTAGGATGACTGAACCTGCTTTGATAGGTAAGGTAATGATTCCCAAATTGTTCTTATCAATGTTATCAAATCCACGTATAGGATTATTGCCAGGTTGAATAGTTTAAAAATTAGATTTAATCACTATAAGCATGTCCATGCTACAAATATTAAGCCCACATCCATTATCAATCAAGGTCCTATGAATGGTACTCTTATTGATAGTAACAACAACCATAAGAGCATCATACTAATTTTTTACTTCTTTAGAAGGTAAATCCTTTTGAGTAAATACAATGTCAGGAGGACTCAGGGTAACATGCATGCACTGTAAGAAGGCATTGATGTTCTCTTGATTAGGAGGTAGATTGGGTAGAGTTCCTAGAGATTTTTGCAAGGCTTCATGGTATGTAGGTGAATTTTTAAGAAGCTCCCATAAAGAAATCTTTGCAGTGGTATTACACAATTGGTTTATCAAATCATACTCCATGCTGGGAAGACAGGGTGGAGGAGGAAGAATGGGTTGAGAAGGTGGTAAATAAGTAGGAACCACCATATTAGGTTGAGGGTTATTCCTTGTAAAATAAGCATGTGAAACATAATCCATGTTATCAAATAAATCCAAAGGATCCCAAGTTTTACCCTTGATAGTAACGCGAGGACAACCTTTAATAGTCAACAAGTGTTTTGGATAAACCATGCTAGTTGTATCAACACTACAAATAGGTTCTCAAGCAGGAAGAAAAGAATACATCCTAGGAGGAGATGAGGTAGGATCTTTATTCTCCATAAGAACATCACTAAGGGAGAGAGCATTAGGGAAATTAATATCATTCTCCACTAATTACTCATCATTAGAAGGAATCCCAAATGGAGTTAAAGAATCTATAATGTCTTCTTCTTTCTCTAAAATGTCTACATAAGGGGAGTGTTTTTTAGAAAAAGAGTCACCATCATGTATGAATATGTCATCCATTAATAAATCACCCTCTTGAATCAAAGAATTCTTCATGCGAATGGGATAAGTCAATGTCTTTATCCAATGATTCATCCCAAAAAGTAGAATCATCCACAATTGTTTCATGAGGAAGAGAGTAATCAACATCCAAATCCAAAGGTTCATCCCAAATAGGAGGATTATCATCCGTATCCATAAATCACCTTATAGGAGCACCATAAATAACTAAATATTGATCACTAAAGGGGAAAGAAGGTAAATTATATTCTAAAGTAGGCTCATAGAAAAGACATATATTAGGAGAATAATTAACATCAATCCTCAACTCATCTCCATAAAGAGAAATATTAGAGTCATCTACTTGCTCTAATATAACCTTACAAGGTAATACAAGAGAGGAAAAAGAAACATCACACGCACTAAATGAGATCTTTCTAGGTGTATCAATATTATAAATAGTGGAACCTGAAGGTAACCATGCACACACCCTATGGTAAAGGTCAATTGAAGAGGTTGTAGAGGAGGATGAAATAGGAATAGGATTAATTAAAATCTTATTCAAACAATTTTCATCCTCACTTCCATGTACCTCATTATGGGATCTATCCTCTTTCACAAAAAAATCCTCATCAAAGTATTCAAAACAAAATCATACATGTTGAGCACAAAGTAACATTACAAGCATGAAAAATGTAAATGTTTTTGTATTTTTAAAGAAATTTGTGTTTTTTCTTATAATTTTTGACATATAAACTCAAGAGAATAAAGTAAATATACTTTTATATGCATGTAATATCTAACACAAGATGCAAATATAACACCAAAAATAAAGAGTTGTCCATTGCGGGTTCACCAAAAAGTAACATAATAAATAGACGTCACCAAAATGTAATAAAGATTCTGTATATGTAGGAATGAGATATATTTGAAATTACAATGTTTATTGAAATGTAAGGGATAAATAAGATGTTCCTTTTATACTCAAATATACAAAGGAAGGATCCAAATTGATTAACCCCAAAGGAAGGATCAATACATAAATGAGTCAATCGATTGTAAATAAGAATAAAGAAGAAGATCTTAAATTTGGTTTTATAGAAAAGAATGTGTGATAGATTTAGAAAGTTTAAGAACTTTAATTAAAATGAATAGGAGAAAATTACTAACCTTAAAATGTTACATATCTAAAGAATGTTGTTTTCGGGGGTCTGTACTGAGTTTCTAGAAAATTTGCAACTGGATCTGGAATAGAAATGCAGAGACAAACAAAACCTAGAAATATTTTTCGGATATAACATAGTTATGATTTTGACCCTCAAGTCAATGCCACCATTCACCCAGAATTTCTTCTTCTGACCTAGGGAAGAATTGACCTCTAAACCCTTCGACATAAAATATATTTCTTGATCCTGATAGTTTTCCACAAAGGGTATATGAATCTGCACTCCAACTCGATGTTCTGAACCTGTCACTGCAAGAAAATTTGTTTATTTATTGGGGGGGAGAGGTTTGCCTTGGTCAAACCCTAGTTTTAAAATTAACCTAAAAGTATAATTGAAATTGTATAAGTAAAACAAAGTAAATGAACAAATTCACCTTGCTTGTATGGAAACCCTTGTAGCGGATTTGAATCTATGGATCCATAAGTATGTATGCACTAAATAGATGTAGAATGTAGAATGTCTCAAATAATTTTCTTGTAAATATTCAACACCAATATTGAATGAAACTTGGAATAGGATGAGGCTTGAAGGAATGTGGATGGAGAAATCTTCAACAAGAGGGCTTCATAGAGCTTGAATCCTTCAATGGCTACCAATGGATCTCCTTGATGAATTGAGTTCTTGAGAAGTTATTAAATTTTTGAGAATAGATGAATTCTTCAATGGCTACTTGGCTTGCTTCAAATATTTATTCTTCACCTTTATATTTCACTTCTTAAGTCTTCATGTCTTAGATTATTTTTTATCATGGTTAGAGAAAATGAGAGCAGAAGGCTTCCTTATATATGAATCTAGGGAACAATCTTCTAGATAGGCCTACATAGGAAAATTAAATTCCAATTAGACCTATATCCCTAAAAGAGGACCTATATTAAATATAATTTAAGAGTCATCATTTCAGAACCCAAAACAGCCAACCCGGAAGCGGGAAATGAACTTTTCTGAAGCTTGACATCCAGAAACTCCAGAAACTTGAAATCTGAACCTTGGGTCAAAAAAAGGTCAATTCTAACCTAGGGCAAGGTTGAGGTTGACCTTGACCCAGAAAGTTCAATTTTGACCCTGAGGTCAAAAATCTTAGTTTTGTAGTTTAGGATGTCAGAAACAGGCTGGAGAAAAGTGGGAAATGGGGCAGAACAGGGGAAAAAGACAGACCCAAGTTAGAGACCCATTCAAAGCACTTGACATGACCCCAAACCACTTACTCAGAATGATAAACCAGTCTATAATAATGAATTGGATATGGAAAGGCTGAATAGAAGCTTAGATGAGGTATTTATGGCCGATACAAGCTTTAACAACTATGTGACAGATATCAAGAGTGTAACAAATACAAGATGGGAAAGGAAAAAGCCATAGTTGAAAACCATTTAGGGCTTTAATTGGCCTACGAAGGTAGAGATTGCAGCATGGGATGTTCTAACAAAGGCCAAGAAAAGGAAATTTGCAACAGTTGACCTAGACATACTCGACAAGGAGTAGAAGTACACCTGGCACCTGATCTTTGAGCACATGGAGGTTAGTCATTATAAATATTAGTGTATGTTAGCCTGTAATGGAAGTCACTAAATCTTGCAATAACTATTAGAGGCTATCGAGAATATCTTCAGACAAAGGTGCCAGCTATCAAGAGATATGAAGATCAAATCTGATTGTGTCCCTTTTTTGTCCTTCCACCGCTTGGGGTCTGTTTGTTTTTTGTCTTCTTCTATATTTTATGGTTATCTATAAAAACATCCAAATCTTGTTGCATCCTTAGCATTTAAGGATTCCTAGATGGTTTAGACTTTATATACAGGAAGTTGTAACATTTTTGTAAAAGAGGTGAAAAATATAATTGCAAGGCACACTACTCAATTTTGTCTAAGCTTTGTGCTTAATGTCTATTGAATGTATTTGAAGCAGTAACAATATTAAAAAAATACATTAAATTTTCTATTCTATATCTTGTGTTATCTCTTAATATTTCTCTATAATCTCTTGTATGTTTAATTTGCAATGCATTTTAGATATACCAATTACAAGGTGATTGTGCAGTTACTTGTGATTTATTTCAAGGAAGGAGTAATTCTTACAGGTGATCCCAGAGAGATAAACATTAGTTTAAGGATATGGTAATAGGAGTGCTAGAGGGAAAGGATAGTCTGTAAGGAATTCTATCTGAATTGCATGTATTTACATTAATCTATTCATTATGGATTTACATTGGATATTGACTCTTTTCGCAAGGATTAGGCACTGGTTTAGGGTTTGGAAAGTAGTTAATCATCATCCAATATTTAAAACCAATCAATCATTTACTTTCCAATTATAAAAGATATATGTGTTTAAGATATTGTATTTAAGAATACAGTTCAGTTTGTTGATTCCTTCAAGAGAGAATCGCTAGGTTACCCTCCTAGGTTCAAATAACTTCAAAAGGAAGAAGGATGAGAATCCTATCTCACTGATATTTTTTATTTTCAAGATCATAATTTGACTTGTAAAGATTTTTATTAAGTTAATTACTATCATTTTTAACATGTTTTATCAATTGATATAGGAGAATAGAATTAGCCAGTCAGTGAAAGCTCTAATCCACTATAATAGATACTGAGAATTAGTAATTATTTGAAGGTATACCTACCTGAGTATGTGGATCTCAAAGTAGAAGGAGGAATTATTCCTCATCAATTAGGATTTTTCTTGCATGTACTAAAAATTATAAATATAAGGTTTAAGCATTCATATTGTTTTCAGTCCTGGAAGAAAAAGACCTAACAGTGTTATTGTGTTGGCAAATTTGCTGTGTTATCATTTAAATTGAAGTTTTGGTTTATAAAGCTTAATGTTTACTAATTTGTCTCACAACTTATTCTACCCACCACTTAGTTGTGTTGGTGGACTGTTACTCCTAACATTGAAAACTTCCAATTTTTATCATTAAAAGTAACTGTGGAACCTTCAACACCTAGTTGCCCTTCTGAAATTAAATTCTTACTCAATCTTGGAATGTGTCTTATCTCTTGTAGTAGCCAATGATTCTCATTCTGGAAATTAATCTAAATTCCCCCCTTCCCAATAATATGACATGATTTATTTTATCCCAAATAAACTAGCTTAAAATCCCCTTGTACATAATCAATAAACTAAACTTGTTGGGGTGCAGCATGAAATAAGGCCCATGAATCTAGAACCTATGAATCATCAAAATTTTCAAATAAAAGAAGAAAAACATCTTCTTCAGATTTATTACTTACCACATTTTCCTCGGTATTGCCTTCTTTTTTATCTCCTTCTTTATTCTTCCTAGACCAATAATATTTCCTCCTATGAGTTGGTTTCCCACAATATCATCAATCATTTGGTCCTCTTGATTGAGACATCTTGACCTTTTATTTTCCTTATGATTTCCCACTACTTGTATAATTGTTTCCTCTCTCATTTGATCTTCCTCTACTTTCTACATTCAAAACACTACCTAGTGTGGATCTACCTAAACTTTTCCTATGAATTTCCTCACTCAGAATAACTCCAACAACATCATAAAATTTTAGGGTATTTGAACTAGAAATAGAGTTACTACCAACCATTATCAAGCCATTCCATTTCTTAAGAAAACAACATAGAATCGAGCCTTAATTTCTTAACCAAAATTAACATTAATGGAAGATAATTGGCTAGAAACTGAATTTAACTTATTTAAATTATCAACATCCGACCCTACTACCATTTTTGTATTAAATAAAAACTTCATGAGAAATACCTTATTCGATGCAAAAGGATTTTTAGATAACTTCACTAGGGTTTCCATCAACTCACGAGTCATCTTCTCTTTTTTAATATTAAATGGTACTTATTGTGCCAGACATAAATGAATACTCCCAAGTGCATTTCTATTCAAAATATCCCAACCCTCCTGAGACATAGTTGCAACTTCCTTTCTTATTCATCCCAATGGATGCCATAAATCCTTCTAATAGAGATATTCCTCCGTCTACATTTTCCATAACTAAAATTTCTTTGCATTAAACTTATCAACCTTCAACTTACCATCGTCTACCATTACTCCCTCTTAACCGTGAGATTTTCCTGCATAGGATAACTACAAAAAAAAATGCACTCAGATACCACTTGTTAGGATTATAAGACACAAAACTAAAAATTAAATGAAAATATAACCAATAATGTGAAGTAATAAAACACCTGATTAGAGAAAGAAGAGAAAAATTTAACATGGTTCATCCAATCTTGGGCTACATGCACTAAACATAGTGTCCAATATTATTAGTCAATAAGTAAAACTGACTAAAACTAGTGATCTCTAGAAACTCAATATCATTGCAAATGCTACAATACATCTTCACTCTAACAAGCCATAACCATATAACCATTTTTCTTATGAAAAAAAAAACCTAACCCTAAAACTTTCTTGATGGGTCAACCTCAGAAAATAGTTGACAAGTCAACACAAAAATGCCTTATAAGTGAACCCCACAAATTGCCAAAAAGTGTACAATACTTCCCTAATTAGCCACAACAAATTAATGGAAAAATAGAAGATGGGAAAAACCACAAAGAAGCTAATTCTAAATTATATAAACACCAATTAAGGTGACACTAGTTAAGATGACCTTTCAAATAAGAGCTCACTACCAAAGTGTGCATTGTAGGTAGGCTTTCGATGCGGCTAACTTCCCAGAATACAAAAAGTATCTATCATAGCTAAAGTAGAAAAATAATATTACAATCAAAATTAGAATTGATGAAATTACATTTGCACATGCATGAACTCAATTCCAGTTAATAGCAATGTTAGTGTAATGGGGGAAATATGGAGATCTTTAAATAAGGTTTTGAACAATGGGGATTTGAACATAAAAGAGACCCTACGCCACATTTAACCACTTACATTTAATTGTAATGATGAGGAATGTAAATTTGGAAATGTTTGAAAAGAATAATGGAATAAAATACATACCTTGTAATATAGATAAACTAGAAAAGTCTATTTTCTTATGTCTGTATCAAGTTTCTGGAAATTTTGCAACCAGATCTGGAACACAAACATAGAGACGACAAAAATCTAGAATTATTTTTCCTTTCTGAGTCAGGTCGACCTTGACCCAAATGCGGGGGCACAATTGTACCCCAAAATATTGACCTTGACCTGCACTGCTCTGATGGAAATTATATTTGTGAATCCTGAAATTTTTCTGAAAAGGGTATCCAGATCTTCTCTGCAACTCCCAAAAAAATGACTATAGATATCTAAAAATGGTGTTTTGGGGTGGCTCTATAGGGTTTTCCCTTAGTCAAACCCCCATTTTGGTGGTTTCCACCTCAACAAATAGCCAGATATAATAGAATATGTGTGTGTGTGGTACAATGCCAAGATCTAATCCTCTAGATTGAAACCCTAGCATGAATTAAAATGAGAGAGAAATGCATAGATTTGAATATGATAAAGAAAGCATACCAAGCCCCCAAGGCTAAAGTACTCCTATGAAATTCACAATCCGTAGTTTCTACCTAGTGATTGTATCTTTTGAATGGTTGAATGTTTAAAATGGTAGATCAAAGAAGAAGGAAGGATGGAAGAACTCTTTCTTGCTCCAATGAACATCCACAATAGCTTGTCCACAAAATGCTTGCATGTATTAAGGCATCATCATATCTTGTCCTCCTATATCATCCTCTTGAATTCTTGCATCATCATCATGTCATCATTGTATCATGTCATAATCATGTCATAATATCATGATGTCATAATCTCCTCATAATGTATCATCATGTGTGAATGAAGGAAAAACATATTTTTTATATAGAGATTTTAAGGTAAGCCTCCTAGGGAAATGCAAGGGCTCATAATTCAAATTTCACCTTGAATCATGGTCTAATAACAATTAACAACTAAGGAGGAAATGCATTTAATTAAATTTTAATGAAAACCCTTCCGCATTCAGATCCGGGGGCCAATTTTAGATTTTAGGACCCTGTCATGCTCCAAATTTGAAAGAGGGAACCAAAACCTGAAAGAGGTCAAGGTCAACCTCAACCCTGACCTAGATCAAGTTCAACCTCAACCCTAACCTAGTTCAGGTGTCGACCTTGACCCTAACCTAAGGTTTTAGGCTAGTCAATATAGAATGTCAGTGACGTTCCCAAGTTGGGCAAGGACCTAGGAAGATGGGAAAATAGAATAGAATGCGGGAAATAGACACAAGGTCCTAGAAGAGATGTGATGAAGGATAGGAGGAATAATACATAGGTCCTACCTAGAAAATAGAGGTGCAAAGAAGGAAATCAAGGAGAATCCTCAGGATCCTAACCCCAATTCCAAGTGCAGATGTATCCTAAATGAAAATCTATCATGTAAATGTACTAAAAGAGGGTTCTAGAGATACCAAAATGGAAGTGCTTCCATTTTAAGATAATACATTTATGCCCGACTTTATGTTAGATATGAAACTACGTGAATATGCAAGATAAAGTAAGAAAACATCATAAAAATAAAAAGGATATAGCCAAGTCCTCAATTTAGAGATCCTGGAAGAAACCTTTAGTACCTACAACCTACACCACACAAGGTAAATGAAAATCCATAAATCACCTAAGACTTACTAAGATGATATTGAGAAGTGTATAGAGCCCCTTATTCTCCCATGTTTTAGCTTTTGACTTTTGAAGGGTGAAATAAGGTGACAAGGATAGTGTTATACATTGGATATGCTCCCTGTTGAAAAATCTTTTCCTAAACCATTTACAAGGATCCTAAACCTTCCTAAATAGATTCAAGTATTTATGTATCTAAATCATGACTCCAACACCATAGACGACACTGAAAATGAAACTACAGAACTCAAGTTATGATGAAAAGAGTGAATGTCTATCAAAAAGCATATGATGGGAAACTCAAATTTAACCTATTTAAACCCTAATAAAACCATTAAAATCCTCACAAAAACCCTAATTTCTATCTATAAATAAGAGAAGAGAGAATATACCTCCTTATTCTTACCATTTTCAAAATTTTGGAGAAAGCAAGATGCCAATTAGAGAAGAACTTCGAGTGACATGAATGGGGTTCTTGAGACAGTGTGTGGCCACAAGACATCTACTTCATGAGGTAAGCTTACTCTTTTTGAAATCTGTAATCTCAATTTCTTGTTTTGATAGGCAAGGTCAACCCTGACCCATAAAGGTTGACCTTGACCCAGTTATGTCGACCTTGACCCTTTAAGGTCAACATGAACTGGGAAGGTCCAAACCCTCTTCTAGAGTGAGGTCGACCTCAACCCACAAAGGTCAACCTCAACCTAGGAAGGTCAACCTTTACCCAAGAAGGTAAACCTCAACCTAACAGAGGTCAACATTTACCTAGTTAAGTTGGATGTACAATTTAGTGATTTCATAATTCTAATATGAGGTTTCTTTGTGTTGACAGGACCTGGTTAGTCTCTGAGAGCACCCGTTTGGAGGGCCACTACTGTTGATCAGACAGAATCCTACCAAGATAGACAAGGATGAGACACAAAATCTGAGAGATGTGAGATTTGATAACATTAATTTTCCATTAGTATGAAAATAACACTTTCGCTAAGCATACACCGAAAGATAGGACAAATAGCAACCGAAAATCATATATAAAGAGATCACCGAAAGTGGCTAAGTACAAAGAGAATTGACAACACAAATTTTTGTGTACACTGAATATTCAAAGTAAAAAGGATAAAGAGGAAAATGAAAGAGGAACTCAACATGTAGGACATAGTACAAACCAAAGAGATGGGTAAAGAGAAAATTGAGAGAACAAAACCGAAAGACACTCAACTAATTTAACAGCATAAGCGATTGTCAGAAACTGAGAGTCAGTTGTAGCCCACATAAAGTGGATCTGAATTCCACATCAGATAAAGTAGTCTTATTCTATTTATAGAATCTTGATTTGTTTTTAAAACCATTTCTTTGGGGAGAAGAAACACGAATGTAAGTTCTTTAATTAGTCTAACTGATTTAAAACACATAGACTAGGAGATCAAGATAAAGTTGTTAACTTGATCTTAGAGTTAACATTGTTTTTCATGAAACTTAATGATGTCAATCCATCTTATAAATGGATGATGCAATAATAAATTGCAAAGTGTGTGAATATAGAAGAGAGGATGAATGAATCCTACAAGTACATCTTTGGATCAGATTAAAAGTTTCAAGAACCAGAACATGAAAAGGTAAATTTTGTTAGCGAGAACCAAGAACAGAGGCTACTGAGAATCAGAGGTATTATTCAATCACATTAGGTGATAATATTATTCATATAAACTTAAATGGATCTGTATCAGCAATATTAGATTTCATTTACAATTTCAAATTGTAATTTTCTATCATTCTAACAAGTGGAGCAAAGTGTAAAAATCCTTTCAAGGAAGGTGGATTTAATAGTCCAACTACAAATCTCTTAACTGATTGCACAGTCAATAGTGTTTCTAAATCTCTTAATAGAGTAGACTTTAATAGGTCTCCATAGATACTCTTTACTAGGTAGATCATTTGAAGTGATCAAATTGTAAGCCTTAACTGGCCCCTTCCAATCTGCAGATAGTGAAGATTTTTTGGGTGTCATCCCCACCGCATTTTTTACTTCCTAATAGGAGTTTTTAGTGATATCATATCATGTGTTAAGTGTCAATTACTTTCATGAATGCTTCTATTAATGTTCACATGTATGTTAAGTTTATGAATTGATATAACTCACATAAATATAGTATAGATCTGATGAATGGATATACAATTGATTACACAAAGGTTAATTGATTAAAGGATACAAAAGTTTAAGAGGTACTAATTCACCCCTCCCATCTCAGTACACACTTCCCATTAATTCCAACAATTGGTATCGGAGCTAACTCTCTTCTTTTGAAAAGCTTCCAGGCTTAAGAGAAAAATCATATAATGGAGAAAAATAGACTCGACAAGAATATTGAAAATAAGAAGATAGAAATTTAGATGTTCTATGAGCAATATAAAGAAGCTAGAATCAACATGAGATAGCTATAAGATGAAAGAAAGATTATGGAATCTTGTTGTAATGAGACAAATTATCACGAGGAAGAGATACCACATTTTTTTGAATCTTCAGGATCAACTACAAGCAAAGCATTTGATACATCATATCAAAGCATCACAAGCCTAACTGAAATCAATCTACATCTAGCTAGACAAGTTAAATATCTACAAATCAGTCAAGAGACATAGATGGTAAGGATGATTGATGTCATGAACAATTCTAGACAAGCTGAGAAAGAGAGAACACTAGCTATTGATGACAGAAGACAAATTACAAAAAAGCTACAAGAAAAAGAGTCTGAAATACAAAGACTTATAGAGCATCACCATGAGATTACAAATCAGATTATTCTTATGAGTCAAGAGGCAAAAAAAATAAATGTTGAACTCATTTAAAGAATAGAAGCTATCAGTGAACTAAGGGTTGAAAATGAAAATTTGAAACATGAAATAAGAATTCAGCAGCAGCATAATGAAATTATCAAGAAAGCTAAAGAAAGCAATAAATGAATGAACTATTTTCTTGAAGGACAATGAAGAGTCAACAAAAATATCGGTCTAGGTTTTACTGAGAGTGGAGAATCATCAAATAAAACTAATCCAAAGAATGTATGTACAAATTCCAGACCAAGAAAGATTAATGTAGATACCTAAAAATGGTTCATTTCATATACCCCCTTTTTAACATGTCTTCTATATTATGTGTTTGATTTTTATCATTCACTAATATTTTGTCATTCCTCCATTTCATCAATTACTAACATTTCTCTCATTTTGGCCAAATTGATCATCTTCCTAAATCAGTCCAAGCAAGTCCTAATTTTCCTAAATCAATCCAAAATCATTCCAAAATTATATCAATTTCTTATCAATCTCATTTAATCAATCCTCTAGCATTGTCAAAGTTTATCAATGCCTCACTGTCACTTTCACATTTCAGGAGCATTTTCCAAGTTCATCGATGTCTCCCTATCTTTATTTATCCTCTGGCGGCATCCAAGTTCATTGATGCCATTATATCATTTCTAATAATTATCGCGAGTACATTGTCAAAGCTCATCGATGCCTCATGATTTCAAAAACTACTCCAGAACCCCCGGAATCGATCCTAAACCTTATCAATATCATCAAAATCATTTCAATTCAACATCAACACCTTCAATTTGATCAGTAATCCACTAGTTTCCCCCTTGGGATGAATAACCCATAATTTATCCCTAGGTCCTAATTGAATAAATAAACAAACTTTATGTATTCCCCTTTTCCCTAAGTCTCAACAATTAATTAATTTTTATTTATTAATTGGCTAATTTCAATTTATGAAATTTTCATAATTTCATAAATCTAATTATGGATTTTGTGAGGAATATTGAGAATATTGAATTACTAATTTACTTAATGATTCCTAATCTTACCTAATTACCATATCCCTTAATTGAGGATTCACATCCCTATTAAGGTGCTTCATGAATATCCTCAATATATCCTTATTTGATCTTCCCCATATCATGCTTCCTAACATCTCACCAACCAAAATATTCATTTATGCATAGATTTTGTGCAATCTCACCTTAATGAGTCTCTTTTTTTTTTTATAAATTTAGAGGCATTTCTCTCTTTCAAGGTTAGATCAATCTCTGCTAGTATTCTCATTTGTAAACTTGGCTTTTGAATCTTTGTGCAATAGTGTCATTGTCAAAGATAAAACATTAAATCTGGTTATGGAGAAGAAAGGAGAACATGGGAGTTACATTTGAAGGGAGTTCTTAGTGTTTTTTATGTTTTATTGTTTATGAACTCTTGTTTTGAATGAATTTCATGGTAGATTATATAGGTGGCATATTTATTAGGGTTTTTTTATCTCCTAGATATGCTAATATGCCTTTTTCTGGTCTTACATTTGGTGAACCCAATGTGAACGTGGTAAAAATCTGATAAATTTGTTTGCATGCAGGTTTTCTTTTCTGTTTTGTTGTTGCATGCAAGTTTTCAATGATTTGATCATATCTCCCAAACGGCTGGGAATCTATCCATGAAATGTTTATTGCATGCAGGTTGGGGATGATATCAAAATCTTACACTCTGAAAATCAGATTTTTTTGATTAATTTTGCATCATTAATTGTGTTTTTATGTTTTTTCATAAAATATTAATTTTGGGCGTAAATGGGTGAATTTTTCTAAAAAAGTTCCATTTTTGTAAATATCTTTGAAAACTAAATGGGGTCTATTCTCTAAGTTTTAAATTTTCATGATAAATAATGACCAAAATAAATACATCTTTGAAAACTGGTCTGTTTTGAAAAATAGGATCCTAGGGCACAAATTAAGGAATTTTTTGAAAATTCTTACATTTTTGAAAGATAATTGATTTTTCAGAGGGATTATTTCTATCCATTTCTAATTTTTTGGTCTAGAGATATATCTAAAAATTAGATCTTTATGACTAGGTAAATAGCATTTAAAAAATCAAGGTGCACTTGTTCCAATTTCAATTGATTTGCATGCTTTTCTTTGTATGCACGTTTATGTGTTACTAATGATTTGTGCAACATTGTCACAATCGTCGGATGAAGAATGAATCATTAAAAACTACTAACGGTTTCAATGCAGGATGTTTGTAGAAGAACTTGTGTTTTCTGAAACCTTCACGTGTGTTTTTAGTAGTTAGCAAACACTTTAGCTTGGTTCTCTAAAATGAATCATTTTGTGCATGTGTCTGAAAGTGTCTTTTAGTTTGTAAATCCAAGGAAATGTATGGACATATCCTCTCCCCTCACCTTCATGGACCTTGGGTGTAAGTAAAATCCATGTAGGTCCTTTAGTGTGGCTACCTCCCAAGTGCTTTAGTAGAGACAGTGAGAGTGGATGCCAAACCGGTAACAACATAAAGCCAAGCCCATCCAAACCGGGATACAAAATATGTCATTGTGACTAATCTCACAATGAACGGGTGTTGAATGTGTTATACTGGGAAGAAGATCTCCCTTAGTACCCTTGTGGTGCATCAAAACCTATAGAACTTAACTTTCATAGGTTAGGAGGCCTCCATAATAGATCTCATCTGCCACATGTATAACCACCCAAACAGATGCCCTTACTAAAAACCATGTTATAGTATCAAAAAAACATTCATCTATTGGTGCGGAAGGTCATAGACCAACTAAGATGCCGCACACTTTCACGGCTATTAGTCAAGACAATAGTCCCTTAGGAAGTGATGACCCTTGGGAGTTGAAGCTTAGAGTGCCTGAGAAGTGAGTGCACTGTAAGGAGGAGCACGTGCCTCCAAGATTCTAGGTTGTCTGCTATTAGTAAGAATGGCTGAACTTTGGTTCAAGTGGTGATTAAATAGATACTGTCCTTTCTATCCTTAAGAAGTGGTGTGTTTTTTTCAATTTTACAACAACCATTCTTCACAATGTGTCTTGTGTGGGTGTTTCAAAAATTTAAAAGAGAAATTTCAAAAACACTCCTATGCATTCTATTATCATGCCAAACATTCCAAACATTTCAAAAACATTCACAAATATTATTGAACACTTTGATTCTTCCCAAAACATCTTGTTTCAAAACCTTTTGAACATATGGAGACCAAAAACATTTATCTTGGAGCCTTGGGGTTTGCTTCATTCTTGCATATTCATAGCATAATCCCTTTTGCATACATTCCATTAGTATCCTTTCATTTCCAATTTTAATCCTCTTGCATTAAGAGTGCATCATAATAGCATATTGCCTTGCAAAAAATCCTCATACTACATTTAGATCCTTTTCAAAAACATTGTAAAATCCCAAAGGAATTCAAATTTTAGGGTCTTATGTTATGTCATTAAAGAAAGAATCTTGAATTGGTCCTTTTTGTCCCTATATAAAATTTCCCCCTATCAATTGGTCTCATTCCATCTTTTTCATGTTGGATTGGACCAAATCCCTTTTTACCCCTTTATCAAATTGATCCATTTTTAAAGTAAAGATTCATATTCCTTCTCCTAAGGTTAGGCTCTTAGGTTTGCAATTTCCAAAGATTTTTGAAATCCAAAAACAAAATCAATTGCATTAAGCCATAGGTTTCTTTGCATAAATCATCCAATGTCCGAATTTGCATTTACATAAAGTATTTGCATATTTAGGTTGCATTTTCATCCTAAAAGTCCCTCCAAAAGTCAAAAATATTGCATTTTCATATAGTCAACATGTCAATCTTCACTAGATTCCAAGCATCCAAAAGGCAAACAGAAACTTATCAACCCATGTTTCCATCAAAATTAAAATCACAAATACCTTTTGATCAAAGACAAGATATACCTTTACAACAACAAGCTTTTCAGCCAAGGCAAATGACATCAACACACCCAAACAATCAATCACATCAAGTCCATTCAAACATGATTCAAAAGTTGCAAACAAAATTGGCTAAAGAAAAGAATCTCTTGGAAGAGAGGGTTGAAAAGATGATAAAGAGTAGAAAGGAGATGGCCAAACTCCTTGGATGTCCAAGAGAATCTTTTGGTAAAATTGACACACAATCTCTCATTGAGAAATCAAAGATACCAAAACTCATTTTACAACTCAACGAGGCAAATCAACAATTTAACAAAGCCCATTTCAATCATGTGCAAAAGCCAACTTTTTTCAACCAAGTCTCAGATCATACTCAATTTAATCAAATTTCAAACCAGTCTCCATGTGCTCAAATTTCAAATCAATCATTCGACAAAATTACCAAACAAACCTTTCAACCAGTGCGTGGCATAATTCAATTGGTGCCACCACCTAATTATGAACCGATCTTCATTCCAATGCAACCAAGTGTTACTCAAGAAACCAAAAAACCTCTTGTGCTGATCATGCAAACAAGACAATCAATACTAAGATCACAAATAATAAGATTGCTTGAGGAACCTTTTGCCTCCTCCAATTCACCACTAATGTCTTATCAAACAAATAAAAATTCAAATGTGACATCTTTTGAACATCAACCAAGCATAATCAATAAGAAACCTTTTGTTGAACATGTTCAATCCTAAAATTCTTCCCAACATGTAAATAATGATGACGTATCACAAACAAGACCCATCAAACAGTGCAAGTTCAAATCCAAAATCTTAAAGAATTTGTTTCAAAAATTGGATCAAACAAATAATTTACCCATGTCTAGCAATGGCTCACCTCAAAACAATCACATAGATGACATACCTATTTCCCCTCAAGATAGTGACCTTCAAGAAAGATCCATGTTTACTTCCACCCCTTCATCCCCACATTCCTTCCAAGAGAAATTTCCTCCTTCCCCATCAAGTGATTCTTCCAACAACGCAACCTTCCAATTTCTATCCATGAAAGACATCCATGTTATTTATATGCATAGCCTAAGTTCTTTTGAGCCAATTCCACCATGCCCTCCCATTTCAATCAAGCCTATTCATGAGATTCCTATCCAAATCCTATCTTCCTCATATCAAAATGTTTACCTCTTTCAAGAACCCCCCTTGCATGTCCAAAGTCATATCCCATGTCAATAGGATGATAAAAAGAATAAAGAAACACGTCTAAAAAAAATCAAGATCAAGAACCCTTCAATGACCAATTCTACCCTATTGTTGAACAAGACCCCATTTCCCTTCAGCCTCATGATGATCCCACTATCCTTATCCCCCCTCTCCAAAATGATCTGTTTCCACCTCAAGATAAAAATATCCTTCCAAGTCCCATTCACCTCCCACTTCCCAAGAAAGATCATGATCTCCCATCCATATCTTCCTAATATCCCTTTCCAAGCTAGGATAAAGGTGTCCCTTCACCTTCATGTTCTCCTAAAGATCACATCATCCCTTCAGATCCCCCACAAGATCATATCCTACCAGATGATCCTGTCACTGCTCATACTCCATCGCAGGATCATATTGTTCCTTGTGCTCCCCCTTATGATTCAACCACATCTATGCAAGTTGTTCATGAAACCCTTACACTTCAAATGGTTTCCCCTAGTTCTATTTAGTCTCATCCACCTCATGGTCCTACAAGTCCTTCCATATCATTCACACCTCATAATAATGGACTCAAGTCTTGTAACAAGTATCCTATTGGTCAAAGAAAGAATTATCAAATCAAAGAGTTATAAATCCATGCAAAATGTATATTGAAACCCTTACGTGTCCAAGAAAATTCAAATGGCCATGGTCTTCATAATAAATCTACATCTCAAGGCATTGGTATCCCTTCAAAATCCAAATCCAGATGTATACCTCCCCCTTCAACCCTTCCATCCATCTTAGGTCCATTTATTCCTCCCTCCACTAGCTCACAATCCCCTTACCCTTTCCAAAATGCAAGTCAGCAAAGGCATACACCCTGGAGAATCTTCCATCCATCTAAAATGTCCCAATACAATTCCTATCCATCCATGAATTACATTCCCTTTCAAAGAAATTTGGATGCAAAACATAAAGTCTACAAGTCAAGCAATCCACATGCTATCAAGGATCAACATGTCCAGTATAATAGACATGTACAAAATAAGAAAATTTGATCCAAAATAAAAAATAATTATCAAAAAGGCTACAAAGGCCCATTGAGCAATAAAGAAAGTCAAAATCCATATGGGTTCCAAAATCTATTGTTCAACCAATACATTCAAAGGACCCTCAAAATAATGAAAAATCAAAAATCATGTGGATTCCCAACAAGCTCTTTGAAGCACAGAGTCCCAAAGAAAAGTCCAAATTGGCATCCAAAATTGCTATCCCTCCATCTAAATGTCTTCCATCTTCCAAATCCATTTTGGGTCCTTGTGTCCCAAAATCCATATCCATTCCTTCATTAATCCTTCAAAATCCAAAATCTCATTTCCCTCTATCATTCCATCACCCCTCAAGGTGTGTACCAATATTGTTCTTGCATCCATTCCCTTCCACTTCAAAGAAAGTTGGCATACATTCCCTTCATTATCCAACACTTGTTTTCCAACCTTTCATCCAACCTATCCAATCCCTTAGATAAAGCTTGTCCCATCCTTATCTAAGCACCCACTTCATATCCCGTTGTCATTACCCTACCAATGTATTTGCACAATATCTTTCAAAAGCACATTTCAAAGAGTAAGGTGCTTGAGTCCTCTGTCCATGTCACTTCATGTGTCCATTTTTTTCCAAAATGTCAAAAAATGTCAAAAAACAATGAAAAAAGAAAAAAAAGAAAAAAGAAAAATATGAAAAAAGGAAAAAAAAATGCCTTGATGAAAACCTAACAAATAGGCATCTTGGGAAGACAAAAAAAGAGTCAAGAGGAATAATTTTGTCCAATAGTGAAAACCTGGAAAACAGGCACTTTGGGAAAATACCATGATGAGAACCTGGAAAACAGGTGTCATGTGTAATTCTATGAACTTCTTGCAGTCTATACTTGAGGGCAGATTTTATTGGTGTTATCCTCCATTTTCCCCAGCATGTCCTCCATTATCCCCAGCATGTCCTTCATTATCTTATCGCATTTTCCCCAACTTTGATCTTGACACGGTTACAAATCTTCATTGAAGCATCACATGTCCTATCTTCTTTACATTGTCTTGATCCCTTTGGTCTACATTACCTATCCTATTGCAACCTTTCATCCATATTCCATATACCTTATCATTATCCCTGATTGATCTTGCATACCCTATCCATATCCTATCATTTTTATGTTCATATCCTATCATTATCCTATCCAAGTCATAACATTGTCCTATCCAACTCCATATCTTTGTCTTGATGTAAAATAAGGAAATTCAATGCAAAAAAAAAAATCAAAGAAAAACCTCTTGACATATCCATTTCTTGCATTCCATCCACTACACTATTTTCTTTATCGTATCATTGTCTTAGCCAGTCCCTTCACTTGGCACAAAAAAATGTTATCCATTTCTTGGATAGTCCTTGGCCCCTAAATAGATCCCATACAAGTGACCCTTGGCCTTTTTCCATCTACCAATCCATTTCACCTTTCAAAATATCCCTGCCTTGCTAGACACTGGGAAAAATTTCAAAAAAATCCAAAAAATCAAATACGATCCTGAAAAAAAATTCTAAAAATTAAATATTATCCTAAATTTTTTTTGCTAAAATCCAAATATGATCTTGAAAAAAGAACCTAAAAAATCAAATATGATGCTGAAAAAATTCTAAAAATCATAAAAAGTCCTGAAAAAAAGATCATCACAAAAAAATTCAAATATCTCAAAAATCCTAAAAATTGCAAAATCTCCTCAAAAATCTACAATAAATTTGGACATACTTGTCTTTCTTTTGCATATCCGTCATCATGTTTGCAGACATCAATGTAAGAATCCTCATTCTATGCTTAATGAAATCACATTCTCACAAATGTGATCTGACTCATTATGACACAACATTCAATCTGGTTGGACTTGTTCAATCTGGTTGGACTTGTTCAATCTTTCGATATTTCCTATCTATCAACCAATCAATTTGTCCAATTTATTAATCATTTATGCAGTCAGTCAAACTAAGCTATCAATCAAAGAACATTTAATGCAAGTAACAAAAGATCATAATGGTTGTTGGCTCACATTGTTTTAGTGAGTGTTTTTATCTTTTATTGATTTTATTTTTAAATCATGTTCCTATGCTAGTCGATGATATTATTTGAACTTATGAGAGTAGCCGGGATGGTTCATGACCAGTTTTTTTCTTTATCTTCTTCTTGTTTGATTATCTCATGAAATCTTGGGGCATGTTTTCTATATGCTTTAGGACAGAGAAGATCATCCTCTACCTACATCATGTTTGTTTATGCAAAAGGATGGCTTTCTCACTCTGGCTTTTTTGCCACGATGCGCTGCATCCGGTTTGCAATATCAAAATAAGCTTTTATGATATAATTGCAATTATGAAAGCCAAAAATTTTCTATCTTACTAATATTTCTTCATCTAATTACTTCTTTCTCCTAACATTTCTTTTCTCAATCATCTTTCTTTTCAAAAAATTGTCCTCATATCAATTTCTACCCAATTTTCTGAGGGGCCATCCTACCTCCATTTTCTATTTTTCTTTGAGCCAACGCTCATAATCACATTGTCTCAAAGAGGGGGAAAATGTAGACACCTAAAAATAGATCATTGCATATACTCCCTTGTTAACATGTCTTCTATATTATGTGTTTTATCTTTATCATTTACTAATATTGTGTCATTCCTCCATTTCATCAATTACTAACATTTCTCTCATTTTGGCCAAATTGATCATCTTCCTAAATCAGTCCAACCAAGTCCTAATATTCCTAAATCAATCCAAGATCATTCAAAAATCATATCAATTTCTTATCAATCTCTTCTAATCAATCCTCTGGAATTTTAAAAGTTCATCGATGCCTCACTATCACTTTCACATTTCAGGAGCATTGTCCAAGTTCATCGATGTCTCCCTATCTTTATTTATCTTCTAGCATCATCCAAGCTCATTGATGCCATTATATCATTTCTAATGATTATTGCAAGAGCATTTTCAAAGCTCATCGATGCCTTGTGATTTCCAAAACTATTCCAGAACCCCCGAAATTGATCCTAAACCTTATCAATATCATCCAAATCATTTCAATTCAACATCAACACCTTCAATTTGATCAATAATCCACTAGTTTCCCCCTTGGGATGAATAACCCATAATTTATCCATAGGTCCTAATTGAATAAATAAATAAACTTTATTTATTCCCCTTTTCCCTAAGTCTCACCAATTAATTAATTGGCTAATTTCAATTTATGATATTTTCATAATTTCATAAATATAATTATGGATTTTGTGAGGAATGTTGAGAATATTGAATTATTAATTTACTTAATGATTCCTAATCTTATCTAATTGCCATATCCCTTAACTGGGGATTCAGATCCCTATTAAGGTGCTTCATCAATATCCTCAATATCTCCTTATTTGATCTCCCCCATATCATGGTTCCTAACATCTCACCAACCAAAATCTTCATTTATGCATAGATTTTGTGCAATCTCACCTAAATGACTCTCATTTCTATAAATTGAGAGGCATTTCTCTCTTTCTAGGTTAGATCACTCTATCCTAGTATTGTCATTTGCAAACTTGGCTTTTGAATCTTTGTGCAATAGTGTTATTGTCAAAAAGAAAACATTAAATCTGATTATGGAGAAGAAAGGAGAACATGGGAGTTACATTTGAAGGGATTTCTTAGTGCTTTTTATATTTTATTGTTTATGAACTCTTGTTTTGAATGAATTTCATGGTAAATTAGATTGATAGCATATTGATTAGGGTTTGTGATCTCCTAGATATTCTAATATGCCTTTTTTTGGTGTTACAATTACATGCAATCACTATGAAAAGAAAGGCCATACATCAAATGTATGCAGAGGAAAAATGAAAGGTATTCCTAAATCTACATCTTCATTCATAGGATTTTGTTATAAATGTAACAAGAAAGGACATAAATCATATGAATGTAAGTCTGAGATGAAACAACCAAATAAGGAAATCTACATGGACAAATATTGTCCTACTTGCAAAATGAATGGGAACACAACTCTTGAATGATGGAAAAAGAAAAGGCAAGCATGGAAGCCTAAAGGTAAAGAAACTCCCTATCAACCAAAAATAGTTGGTAACCAGTATGTATGAGATTACAACAGTTGGACAAATTGTACATGTGGAAGATTTGGTCACATTGCTGCAAACTGTATGAGATAGTGGACTAGAAATTCTAGAAGCTAGACTAACCCCAGAATGGCATACTTACACTGTCATAAAGTTGGTCATATCAAGAAAGAATAAAGAGACCAAATGACAAAGACCAGCACATATCCCAATGGAAATACCATTGAAGACATCCGGAGTGAAAGAGAAAAAATGTGGAGAAAAGCTTCAAACAATGATGAAGCTTGACCGAGCAATGCAAATGGTGACACCACATCCAATGGATCCGGTGACATCACCACCCCCACCTAAGGAGAACAAGTAAGTATGGAAGTTCATTACCCCAAGTTATTATTTTACATTAATTCCATATTATGTTGATAAAATTCAAAATTAGCATAAGTAAAGATGCATGATGGTATTACTTGTTAAAATATGTGATAACTATTCTATCGGGCATACAAACCAAAATTTGTCGGTACAGACTCAACGATGAGACTACCTAGACTTATCAAGAAGCATCGGTTAAGAGAAAATTTGCTAGTGTAAACTGAGCCTCATCAGTAACAAGCAAATTGAACAAGTTGTTTGCAATACTGAAACCCATCGGTAAAAGAAAGAGGTATAATGACCACCTTGAAAAGTCATGTTGCCGCCAAAGGAAAGTTGAAGTCTTAACCGATGAACTCTGTCTTCACACACCAAAGATTTGGTAAGAATTAATGACATGTTTTTTTAGGTCAAATAGCTATAAAAGGGTGATGGAACTGACTCATTGTTCACTACGACTAGAGAAGAGAGACAAGAGCAATTTTTGAGAAACAAGCAACATGATCACAGAGAAACCACAACTAGACACAAGAGAACTCCAAGAAGATCAGAAACAACAACTGGTGTATATAGTAAGTTCTATGACAACTGACAACTCTATTTTGTGTATTTCACAAAAATCCCTAAATCTAAAAATGGCTACAACTTCAAGAACTGTGAAATCAAAGAACACAAAGAAGGATGATTTTAAGCTCATCAAGAATTTGGCATGTGAGGAACCACACTATAGGATTCACCCTGTGTTTTACTCACAACCCGATGATGCTGGAGCATTCTCATGAATACCAACTAGGGTTTTTCTCATCGAGGATGATCTAGCAGTTATACACTGCAAGACTGCAGAAATAGGTGATTCAAAGGTTGAACAAGCTTACAAGAATCTATGCATTGGAGATGGAATTTTGAAAGATGAGCATAAACATATAGAAGTGAAAGGGCTCACTAATGTTGTGTTATTCCCGAAGGTCTTCAAAATAGAGTAGATTTGATATGTACTGAGCCAAATGCACAATCATAAACTTTGGCTTGATGAACCAAGGATGATAAGCCAAGATGTTATCCATGCTATCACCGGTTACCCTATCGCAGAGAAGGTAAAATCATTAAAGCACCCACCAAATGTTGTGACTGAAAAGATCATAGGAGCCAGATGGGATGGTAGAGGATTGAAAGTTTCCACCATTATCAATGATGAGATGAAATTCAGTGCATGCAGTATAGGCTACAAATTCTTTCAAGCTAGCAGGATGAACAAAATAGCATATGGTGCAGTAGACACAGCATACAAGATTGTGAAGAAGGGAACATAGTTGGACTTATCCAAACTTCTACTAAACCAGTTAGAAAATAATTTCAAGACTATAAGGAATGTGAAGTCAAACACATGTATGTTTGGCTCACTCATAATGTGTGTTTTCTTCTACTTTCAAGAAACATTCCCATCGGTAGGAAATGTAAAATGGGATAGCACAAAATTGGTCACCATGCAAATTAGTGAACACATAACCCCACTGGGAGATAATTTTGAGACAATAATGGATGAATACTTTAATGTATTCAAATACCAAAAGTAGAAGAGAGTAAGGATCCCTGAGAAACTCATTGAGAAGTATAAAGATGAATTATGTTTCATGGTTGATATAGACCACACTTATATCAAACCTCTTGTACCGAAGAAAACATGGCTTCAACCATTATAATATGAGATAAATATAGATCAAGCATCTAAAGCAATTGATGCCTTGTTAAATGAACCACTAGATAAGAAACAACCTAAGTTTGGAACTTATGAGGAGGCCAAAATAAGAATAAAATCTTTCTTGATTGTTAAGAAAATTGTTAGGAAAAAGGACAAAATGGTCAAGAACCTCAAAAAGATACTTTCGGCAACAGAAGAAGAAACCGAGCAGTAGGAAGAAGCTGAAAAGGAGAAAGAAACCAAAGGACAACTGCCTATCAGTGAAGCTGAAGAAAAGAATGACTCCAAGGCCACAGAGTCAGATTCACCACCTCCTCTACCAACCAAAAATCCAAGGACCACATCTAATTCTAGATCAAGAAGTCAAACATCTAAGGATTCAAGTCCTTCACCTTTGAAGAAAGGAAAAGTAAGAACATAAAAGAGGAAAGAAGCCACATCAAAAAGAGGGGCCAACAAAAGAGTAAGGAAGCTCATTATAACTCAAGAATATATTAAGATACCAAGCAAGATGAAGCTATAGAGGCAGAAAATGTCAAGGTTAAAGCTCCAGAAAGCATTGATGACATTTGTAAATCTATTGCAAATTCAAGATCTATTACAGATTCTAAAATTAGAAGATGGTTGAAACTAGATCTAGAAGATCAGAACAAAGTTAAAGAATCCATAATAGAAAATATGTGCATGTTAAAATATGTATTGATTCAGTTTGAAAGCAATAATGTACCAAGGGAACTCTTAGATAGACTATACTCAAGATGGACATTTTCTTTGAAGAGTGAGAAGGAAATAAGAGAAAGAGTACTTGTCTCTCATGGCTTCTAAGTCCAAGAAGGAAGAAATAGATGACATGATTGAGAATCTGAAAAAAGGAATTCTCACTGAAGTTGAGAGCCTACAAATTTATTGAAGGGAAGCTTATAGAGCTTGATCAAGAAAGCCACAAGAAATGGTGTAAAATTCTAAATAGACCTACTGAAGAAGAAAGCCCTGAGAAATACCTACAATAGAAAGATGTTGATAAGGAAACTTAAGAACATATATTAATAAAAGATACAGAAGATGATACATCTATTGAGTTAGACAAGGAAGAACAAGACACAACCGACAACAAAAATATGGATGTTGCTGATGAAACATGCCTAACACCACAAAGGAAAAAATTATGGATAATACTATCATTGACATAACCGATGACCTAGAAAAAGAAGTAAACAAAGATGAAGATGTCAATACTACAAAGGACACAATCGATGAACATGACAGTGGAATTGATAATGAACAGCTGAATATACTAGGAAACATGCCAATATTGATACAAGCTATCAATATTCTACAAGAGAAAGACAAATCACTTGAAAAAGATACTCCCAAGGATGCAACAGAAGAGGAAAAGAAAGACAACACCGATAATCAGAATGACATTGAAGACACTCACATAGTAACCCATACTGACAAGGTTACATGATGAGATTCAAAGTAGGTAGATGAAGACACAACATAGAAGGATGCACAAGCAAAGACATATGAAGTACATAAGGACACTAATGAAGGAGATAAACCTAAAGATGGTACTCCTAAGGAAACCAAAAAATTTTCTATTGACAATGTGAAGGTTAATGTGGAGACGTCTGTAGAAAACTAAGAAGCTGAAACTGAATCAAAGAAGGAAAAAGAAGCAAAACAAGTAACTTCATCAAGCACAATAGACAAAGTTGATAAGTTGGATTTGGTACTACATTCAAGTGAAACACAAAAGAAGAAGAATAAATCCAAGAAGAATAAGTTGGAAGTTACTTTCGATGAAATCATTGAGATACCAAAATGTGACCCACCTACACTTGAGTATGAAGCATTATAGGAATACGGTCAAATATGCCAAATAAAGAAATTATAGGAGAAGCCAAGGAAACAACACCAAGACTCAATGGTACTAGAAAAAACAAGGGACATATTACACCAAATTGTACCCAATGTTAATATTGATCAAAATAAGCCAATTCTTGATCAACTAGCCACTCTCACTGAAGCAATTACCACTCAAAACATTGATGCAAAGAAGACAATAGAAGAGAGAGCACAAGAGAAGTACTAGTAGAAACCCATTGAGAACATATGCAAAGAAGTGGCATTAAACAAGGTAAAGCTTTCAGATTTCATTACTGAATTAGATCCAATTATAACTAAAGCTATTTCCTTGATACAATTGCTAAGCACACTAGAAAATTTCACTAAGGAGAATAGTAAAAATATATCAAAGTTAGATCCAGATCTAGCTAACAGTGCTAATAGCTTAACCATCGATAGAGACAATGAAAGTAAGTTGAATTATGAGAAGATCATTGAAATAAAGAGGTTAAGGCGGGAACTATGGGAAGTAGAGACAAACTTCAGGGAATAAGTCACCGAGCTCCAAGCTCAACTTCTACCAAATCTAAAATTGCTTCAACAACACATTAGTTCAGCAAGGAAACTGATAGAAACTCTTGAGATGTCTGTACAAGACAACATTTATGATATGTACTCCAAGATCACACTCAAGAACATGGCTCTAGAGAACTTGATGTAGAGTGGGCAATAGGAATCCTCCAAAGGCTTAATAGGGCAATATACCCCTTCAATTCCCAACTCAAAAGGGAAAAGTGCTTCACACTTCTCACAAGTGTGGAAAATTCTTGGTCCAAGGTTATCACAACCCAAACCCCAAGGTTCAACCTACTCATTAGGTCTCACCAAGCCTCAAACACCAACTACCATGGTTAGCCACTGAGCACTCTAACCCCAAATTACCAACAATACCCCATGAAGTGACTTTCAGGACCAGGGGTGATCTATACTTAGAGATATGGTCTATTTATGTCCCTAACAACTTGACCCAATGGATCTTTTCATCCTTTTAAACTTTTGAGACATAGTTGCTTCACAAATCCAACACTAGGCTTGTAACCTTTTCCCAAAGGATATTTTCTCCTAAACTAGATTCTTCCACATAACCCCTAGAATGGATTAGGGATTTAGACACCCTTTATGGCCTAAGATCTAAGATCTTAAGCACCAAAACATGAAAGTGAAGGAAAGACAGGAAGACACACCAAAATGCTTCTGTAATTAGGGCTGATTAGGCCTACATTTGCACTACAAGTACCTTTCCTATGCATCAAATTCCCAAAATAATGATTGGATCATGTGAGGGTGTGTAAAAGGGTCTCCTCCACCAATTTATCACCTTTGATGAATCCCCAAACAGGATTTATGATGACTGTCCTAATTTTGTGAATGGTGCATACATAGCAATATACACCTAGGGCATCATGGAAATCCCATCTCGCTGCACTTTGGTGAACCTATTCTGAAAATTATTTAAGAAAATAATGAAAACATTCTTTCCACCAAGGGCCATTACATTCCCATGGTGGAAATGATAAATACACTCAATACTTTGTTGAACCCTGATTTAGCGCCTAAAATCCAGGGCAAGAAGAATGAAAATTTGATAAATTTCAGTAGGAGAGGTATTAGATCATGAAAAAAAATGGAGAAGGAGGATAACACATGGGATTACCTTATTTATTTGGTCTCTCCCTTAGATGGATTTATACCTGATCATACAAACAGACTGTTGCTCGAGAATGCAGGAAAATGGTAGTTTCTTTATTGATTTTGCCAAGAATTACATCAAGATAAGACTACCACCCACCTATGAGGGATTTTCAGGAACTCCCAATGGTTACATAATAAATTTGAACCAACTATCCATTTGGGAGTTGGTTTACAAACTTTGACAAAAAGCTATCATGTTTGCTCAAAAGTTGCTTGACAACTTTTGAGCATTTTGAGCATATTTTGCAAATTTGATGACCAAATTTGGTCTCAACCTTATTTTTGTGATCCGTAGTGGATCGAAATCATGAAAAACATAAAAGAACCAAAAAATAGGATCTTGGACAATCATTGACCATTAGTTGACCAAGGGCTCATAGGATGCCAATCTTGGAACTATGGTCTTACAAAGGAGTCCAATGAATAACCCATGGTTCTATGACTAGAGGTCACTTAGGACCTTGATGGAAACCCTAAGTGCCATAGGACACTTGGTTCATTTAGGGTGCTTCTGCACCAAAAATTAAAGGAACAATGGGAGAAAATGATGGAAGACTTGAAGTCTTCACACTCCCACATATTTGATAAGCTCTAAAGTATAGACCTTTGCCCTTAATATCAGAAAAGGGGGAATATGATATGTATTCAAATGGGAAAATGATATATGGAAAATGATATGTCTATGTATTTTGATATGGGGAAAATAAAATGTACAGATAGGCAGGCATTATACAGTACTACCAAAAATAATGATATACTGACATATACATTGGGGGAGTCATTAAATGACTAAGGATTATATATGTTGTACATACTTAACATTTTGCTAGTATATTGCACATATCAATTTTTGATACTAATGTAAAAGTGAGAGATTGATGATATTAATTTTCCACTAGTCTGCAAACAACACTTTTGGTAAGCATACACCGAAAGATAGGACAAAGAGAAAACCAAAAATCAGATATAAAGAGATCACCAAAAATGGATAAGTACAAAGAGAACCAACAACACAACTTTGTGTGTACACAAAAAATACAAATTCAAAAGGATAAAGAGGAATTAGACAGAGGAACCCAACATGCAGGACATATTGCAAACAAAAGAGATAGTTAAAGACGAAACCAAGAGAACAAAACCAAAAGATAGTCAACTAATTTTAGAGCATAAATGACTATCAGAAGCTGAGAGTTAGTTGCAGCCCACAAAAAGTGGACCTGACTTCCACATCAGATAAAGAAGTCTTATTCTATTTATAGAATCTTTATTTGTTTTTAAAATAATTTCTTTAGGGACAAGAAACATGAATTTAAGTGCTTCAATCAACCTAACTGATTTAAAACACATAGACTAGGAGATCAAGGTAAAGTTGTAAACCTGATCTTAGAGTTAACATTATTTTTTGTGAAACTTGATGATGTCAATCCTTTTTATAAATAGATGATGGAATCATACATTATAAAGTGTGTGAATATAGAAGAGAGGATGAATGAATCCTACGAGCACCAGGTCCAAAGATAATTGAGACAGATGCAAGCGAACATACCTGGGCTGGTATTCTCAAAGAAAATAATGCTCAAGGAAAAGAAGAAATTGTGAGGTATGCATCTGATAATTTCCAAGGAAGTGAAATTAATCATCACAACATGCATAAAGAAATCTTAGCAGTCACAAATTCCCTAAAAAATTTCTACATGTTTATTGCTGACAAAAGATTTTTAATCTGAAGTGATCATCAAAATCTCAGAGGTTTCTTTAAAAAGGAATCCAAAGATAAGGTTATACGAGGATTCCTTCTACGATGGGATCAATTCCTTAATACTTTTGATTTTGACATAGAACATATTCCAAGAGACAAGAACATCTTTGTTGACTTCTTAACCAGGGAAGGAGCTCAACAAGCCACAGGAAATGTATGTGTTATCCGCATCAGAGAAGAATGATGGTGGGAAGAAAGTTGTTCTGATTATAGTACCAATCCCTTTGAAAGAAGGGAAAGAAGGAATTTTGATCTAGTTAATAATTATCTTTTAGATAGACTTTGTATGTTACAAGCCAAGATGATCTTAACATCCATAAATTTATGGGATCCCGACAGCATCTTTCAAATGGATGATATGAATGAACCAGTAGATGAAGAGCTAGCACAATTTCTCTGACTCTGATTGGACTGATACTGTACTTTTAGTGGCTTATTTTGGATTAGATAGAATAAGATCTTCAGAGTCAGAGGGATAATAGTTATCAATATAAACAAATTCATCTGGATTGCCTAAAGTAGATTCTTTCAACACATGTGCCTTTCCTTTAAATTTAGCTTTATTCTTTTCCGGGCACTTGTTGGAAAATGGTCACCCTTACATATATAGCAGGTGGGTTTCCATTTTCTTTTCCCTTTGAATTTTCTTTTCCTTGGAAAATATCCTTTTCACTGGTTGTATTTTTTTCTAAAAGAAAACTTTCCTTTTCTATTAGAACATTCAACACATCCTTGGTCTCTTTTCTTGTGTTTGTGGAAATTTTTACCACACCCATAGAGTGGTGTCATTATTTTACATACAGTAGGGGAAATTAAAGGTTTGACCTTCTTCAATTCCTTTCCTTTGTTTACTTCATGATAGACTTGTTCATTGATCTCTTTTAGGAATTAGATTAACTGTGGGAAAGTAAGTTCCTGGACAGTAAGGTTTTCATCTACTAGACTATCTAGTACCCTCTTATGGTAGTATTCTCCTAAGCCTTCAAAGATTTTGATAAATGTGGAGTACATGAACTCCTGATTCTATTCTTTTCCAGAATGATAAAAGTTCTAAAATTGTTCAGCACAGTATTCATCAAACTTAGATAAGTCACAAAATTTTTTATTGATGAATCTTATGTAGGCAGTTCTCTCAAAAGAATCAGTTCTTCCTACAAACATTATGATTAGTTGTGCACATACTTGATCAATGTCATTAGTAATTAAATCATTTCTATAGACATTATCAAGACAGTCCCAAACTCTTTTGGATGTGCCAGTAAAAGAATTGAGAGCTTGTTTGATGACTTCTTGTTCATCTACACTAGTATTTGTAGCCATATAGTTAATCACCCACGCTCTAATAGCATCTATATTCATGAGATTTTTAGTTGTGTCAAAGGTGTCAAAATTAACTAATGGTGGTGTATCATCTTTGAAATTCTGAAGGTTTCTGAATGGGTCATTTCCTCCACTGTTAGGACCTCTGGTCATTTGAATTTTTCCTTTCTTTCTGAAAGTTTGAAGAACCAGAACAACAAAAGGTGAATCTGGACCATAGAAAGAACCAAGAATAGAGGCTACCGAGAATCAAAGGTATTATTCAGTCACATTAGGTGAAAATCTTATTCATGTAAACTTAAATGGATCTGTATTAGCAACATGACATTGCATTTACTAGGTAAAATTGTAATTTTCTCTCATTCTAACAAATGGAGCAAGGTGTAAAAATCCTTTCAAGGAAGGTAGATTTAACTGTCCAACTACAAATCTCTTAATTGAGTGCACACTCAATAGTGTTGCTAAAGCTCTTAACCGAGTATAATTTAACAGGTCTCCACAGATACTCTTAACTAGGTAGATCATCAAAAGTGATCAAATTGTAAGCCTTAACCAGCCCTTCCAATCTACAGATAGTGAAGATTTTGTAAGTGTCATCCCCAATGCATTTTTTACTTCCTAACAAGAGTTTTCTGCAATATCATATCATGGGTTATGTGTCAATTACTTTCATGAATGTTTCTATGAATGTTCACATGCATGTTAATTTTATGAATTTATATAACTCACATCAAGATAGTATAGATCTAATGAATGAATATACAATTACACAAAGGTTAATTGATTAAAGGATACAAAATATTTAGAGGTACTAATTCACCCCTCCCCTCTCAATACACACTTCACATTAATTCCAATGAGAAACTATCAGAGACTTGAAGCTATACGCCAGCCATCAATAGAAGATATTATAGACACTGATACAAATCAGAAATAGGTTATAGAGGTAGCCCCTGGTGTGGCCTCAGCAGGCATTAGCATGGATTACATCAGATGTTGGAGTCTGTAAGGAACCCGCCCCATCTTCCCTAAGAACTATCCCATAGGTGATCCAGGCCTTTCAGAGACGACACACAAGGATAGTGACATACTAGAGGAGGAGGAGGAGGAGGAGGATCTATGAGATGAGGAGGAGGCCACCTATGAGGGAGATCCCATCAAGGAGGAGAGATTAGATAGGATGGCCCGATGGGTAGTATGGATGTGGATGAGAATGTTTTTCATGAAACACCACTGAGATCACGATGACCTTCACGTGCCCATACAAAGATACCACCTCTGAGACCTAGACATAGTGATTGTGGAGAGACTAGTTACTCTATACCCCCACCATATAGACCCTTCAGTGATACCCAAGAGGGAGATCCAGGCATAGAACATATATTTTATTGAAATATTTAACTTAGTTTTTGAAGAAAAAGTACTAACAGATATATGTATTTAAATTTTTCAGCTAGTGTAGCAGAGTGGAGGAGGTTCAAATCCAAGATCCTAAAGAATACATGCCTGTCCTACCAACTACCAACTAGCAAGTGAGAGTTCCCTATTGGTCACAAATATCTCGATAAGCATGCTGACATCTTATCTTGTGCCCTTCAAGAGATGAGGTTATGTAGAGAGAGAGAGAGAGAGAGAGAGAGAGAGAGAGAGAGAGAGAGAATGGCTGACCTATGGAGATCATAGGAGCATTTTTATGATCTTATCATGTCGAGGAGCCACTTGCAGACTACCATACAGATATCTGCATCTTCACATCATAGATTAGAAAGATCTGGGAGCCATCAACCATCAAAGCGTAGAGATAGAGAGAGTGATAGATAGGAAATTGTTCCACATATGTATTGAACTCAAAAACAAAATTATATATGGATGAAAAACTCTCTTTTCTAGTTAGTTCTGTGTTTTATTAGTATTTTTTCCTCAATAACATAAAACTTAACAGAAAGAAAGAACATGTACAAATGTATTCAAACCTAATCCACTAAAATCACATAACTTATAAAACAAACATAACTATTTTATAAGGAATACATAAATACACAAGGAAGAAATGATGTACCAAGGATAATAGTGTTTTATATGCATAATATTGATAGGTTATTTAAGAGGCACACCATCCATATCAACAATTTTGTAAGCACCTGAACCAAAGTCTTGAATTAGAACAAAAGGTCCGAGCCAATTAGGGATAAACTTTCCTTTTTTACCAGGTAAAGAATTCACATTTCTTTGATTCTCATATAGCACTAAATAACCCATTGAAAATGATTGTTCAATTACCTTATTATTATATTTCTTCTAAAGTGATTTTTTATAAGATTTTATATGTTCCAAAGCATTTATTTATTTCTCATCCAACATTTCTAATTCTTGTAATCGTTGTTCATGAAATGTATCTTTTTCAATTATCCTATGAAATGAAACATGTAAAGATGGTATTTTTAATTCCAAAGGCATAATAGCATCAATACCATAGACATAATTATAACGAGAAGTACAACTTATAAAGCATAGGTAAGTTGGGTATGCCAATCTTTCGCATGCTTATTAACTATTTTATTTAGAATTTGTTCAATGACCTTATTTGATGCTTCACCTTTACCATTAGGTTGAGGATAATAGGGATTCAAAAATCTATGTTTAACTCGATATTTCTCCAAGAATTTTGTGACTTATTTATTCTTGAAAGAGGTACCATTATCGAAAACTATCATTGAAGGAATACCAAATCGTGTTATAATATTTTTAAGAGTAAAACAAAATAACATCCGCAATAGTTGAATGGAGAGGGACAACTTCTACCCATTTACTAAAGTAATATGTAGCTGTCAGGATGTACGTATGTCATTGAGAAGAAGGTGGTGAGATTTTTCCAATAAGATAAAAACCCCAAATACTAAAAGGCCATGGAGCCACTTGATTACGAAGCTCACAAGCAGGAGCATGAATGAAATTACCATGTTGTTGACATTGAGGACACTTCTTAACAAATATGAAAGAATCTTGTTCCTTTGTTTGCCAATAATATCTCATTCTAAGAAGTTTATTGAGTAAAGATTTTGCAGCAAAATGTCCTCCACAAGAACCAAAATGAGCTTCTGCCAAGGCTATCAAAATTTTGGTTCTACCAAGACATCTTAATAGAAAACCATCACAAGAGAATTTGTAAAGTGTATATCCTAAAATGATATAATTTGTTGCAAGCTTCGTAATACGATTACGCATGTTCCTTGTTGTTGATTCAGGAAATGTACCATCTTTCAAATAATGAAAGATATGGTAATATCATTCATCCAAATGCAAATTAAAACAATTAGAGGTAACCTCACTGGAAATTGTAGGGTTTTTAAGAGTATGCATAGTAAATTGAAAGGCTTCAGCATTACTCTAAATACAAACCAAAGAAGCTACACTTTCCATGGTGTCCGCATGTCGATTATCTCTCCTAGGTAAAGTTTAAATCATATAAGAAGAGAATTGTGAAAGAACATCAAGAGCCAAATATCTATACTATGTCATTTTATCATTCTTATTCTCATAACCTCCTTTAATCTATTCAACAATCAATTGCAGATCTCCATAAATTTCAATGTTTTTAATGTTGAGGGATGAAGCTTCTCGTAAGACTTCTAAAAGAGCTTCATACTCCAAAATATTTATAGTACAAGGAAAAGTAAATTTATATGACATAGGGATCAATTTTTTAGTAGGAGGGATCAAGATAATGCCAACACCAGAACCTGTCTTAAATCTAGATCTCTCAAAATATAATTCCCAAACATCATCATGTTTAATAGCTAGAATGTTTTCACCAGGGAATTCTATTGAAGTAAAGTGTGTATCGGAATGAGGACAAGGAGATTCATCCAAAGAATTTGTTAAAGCTTGTCCTTTAATTAAATTTTGAGAAATGAAATTAAGATCAAATTTTGTATTAACATCACCCACGTTTCAAGACGGACAAAGAGACCAGTCTTTGAGAAAAGACGTTTCAAAGGATCAAATTTAACAATCACATTGACTTCAACATTTAATAGACAATGATGGAGTTTCTGACAAACATAAACTAAATCTAAACATTGTTTTTTCCAAGTCTATATATCTTGTTTGGTAATCAAGTAAAGTTTGACTAATGTAGTACACATGTCTTTCATTACCTTCACTATCATGTTGAGCCAACAATGAACTCGCCGCATTTGGAGTGGCTGAAGTATATAGAAAAAAGGTTTATCAAATTGAGCAGGTTGCAAAATAGGAGGATTGATGGGATACTCATTAAATTGCTTAAAGAAATGTATACATTCCTTATTCCAAGAGAAAGTGGTATCCTTTATAGGAAATGAAGTAAAAGGAACAGTTTTATCAACTAAGTTATAAACAAAGTGACAAATGGATTGAATTTTTCCTTGTAAACTACATAACTGATAAATGTTCTTAGGAATAAAGATTTTATTATATCCCAAAAATCCATCCTTAAAATATAATAGAGCATGAACCGCTGTTGAATCCACAATCATATCAACATTAGGTAATGGGAAATAATATTTTAAGGATGCCTTATTTAAATCTCAAATGTTAGTACACATTCTTATCTTATTTTCTCCTTTTGAAATGACCACAATGTTTTAAATCCACTTTGAGTAATCAATAGAGTGGATGAATCTAGCACCTAATAATATTTCAATTTCATATTGAACTAATAAGGCAATTCTTGGATTCATCTTTTAGATTTTCTTCTTCATAGGTTTAGAATTTGGTTTGAGAGCAATATTGTGAGTAATAATATTAGGATCTATACCTGGCATATCCGAATATGTCCAACAAAAAATATCCTTATAATTGAGTAAAAGGGAAACCAATTGATCACGTTCATCTTGATTCAAACATTTCCCATTTTTTTATCATTTTTTGAGTGTTATTTTCTTCCAGTTGAACCTCAATAGTCTCAGTTATGATAAAATTACTTTGTATTGGAGAATCCAATTGTAAAGGAGAAATATCTTGTTCATCATGTTCTCCAAAATAATCTTATGTATTTAGACAATAGGGCTTCCTTCTTTTGTGATGAAACATAGGTAGATCCTCATAAGCTCCTAGAAAATATGCTAAGGCTTCATCTTTGGGGAAAACATCCAAGATAGGTTTTTGATCCATGTTGAGGAGGAGTTGGTTAAACAACTTCAAATTTCCACTATAGATATGATTAACATTGAGAGGAAAAGATGATGGTTGTTTATAAGGATTGAACCCTAATCCATATATAGAATCATAGATTTCACTGTCCAAAGGTACCTATATACCTTGTTCATATTTACCACATCCTTTCACATTAAATCTTGATTTCTTGAGCAGATGATAACCAGAACCATATCTATCAGCCATATCAGATTGAGTTAAAGGAGCCACATATGTTACAATGTCATAGCAATCAGGTTTTATTATTTCAATTGTTTCATCCATTGAGGTAGCAACAAAGTTACTTTTTAATTCTGTGGAAATTGGGGAAGGAGTAAAAACTTATTTTTCAAATCCACTTTGTTGTTTCATGAATTCCAAACCAGAAAATTTATATTCTCCAATAAAAGAAGAATAAAAGTCTAATGTTCCCCAATCATCCTCAGTCAATAAGAAGGTGGAGCTTCAACCTTTTTAATCTCATGTGGCCTTTCAGGTTCTTTACTTGGTTGGAGAGGTTCAGAAACTTTATCATATTTTGTATTTAAGCAAGGATTCTATGCATCATCCGCATGTAGCATATACATCAAATTTTTATAAAAGAAACTAACCTTGCGACAAAGAGTAGAAGGTACTACATCCATAATATGTAACCAAGGTCTACCTAAAAGAAGGTTATAATTGAGAGGTCTAGGAATAACATGAAAAGGTGTATTGAGAATAACCAGACCAACTTTAAGAGGTAGCATAATAATGCCCAAAGTTCTCTTTGCAATATTATGAAATCCATGAATAGGGACATTATCGAGTTGAATAGTTGTAATATAAGCCTTAATTTCCTTAAGCATATCCATGCTACAAAAATTAATCCCAGATCCATTTTTAATTAATGTTCTACAAATGATACTTTGATTAATAGAAACAACAACCATAAGAGCACCATATTGATCCTGCACCTCAACAAAAGGTAAATAATCATTGGTAAACACAATAGGAGGTATAGAAGGCATAGTATGCATGTATTCCAAAAAGGAATTAATATTTTCTTTGTTAGGAGGCAAAGCAGGAAGTGTAGATAAAGCCTTTTGCAATGCCTCATGTTATGTCAGAGAAGTTTGAAGCAATTCCCATAAAGATATCTTTGTCGGAGTAGCATGTAATTTTTCAACTAATTCATACTCCTTAAAGGAAGATGGTAACTTAGGTGCTTGAGGAAGCATAGGTTGAGAAGGAGGTAAAGAAGTTGGAATAGTAGGTTGAGTATTATCCCCTGTACGATAAGCATGTGAAACAGAATCCATGTTGTTAAAGAAATCCAAAGGATCTCTAGGTTTACCTTTAATTTGTATTCAAGTATATCATTTTACCATCAATAAAGTTTTAGGATATAACATTCTAGGTTCATCAACATTTCAAATAGTGGAACATGAAGGTAAGCATGCACACACCCTATGGTAAAGGTCAAGTGAAGAGGATGTGGAGGAGGATGAAATAGGAATAGGATAAATGGAGATCATATTCAAATAATTTCCATCCTCACTACCATGTACCTCATTATAGGGGATCTATCCTCTTTTGCAATAAAAGTCTCATCAACGTATTCAAAACAAAAATCATACATGTTGAACACAAAGTAGCACTACAAGCATGAAAAAAATCTAAATGTTTTTTTGTATTTTTAAAGAAATATTGTGATTTTTATTTTTTAAATATAAATGCAAGATAATAAAATAAATCTACTTTTATATACATATAAGATCTAACATAAAATGCAAATCTAACACCAAAAATAAAGAGTTGTCTATCCTGTGTTCACCAAAATGTAATGGGGGAAATATTGAGATCTTTAAATAGGGTTTTGAAAAATGCAGATTTCCACCTAAAAGAGACCCTATGCCACATTTAACAACTTATATTTAATTTTAATGATAATGAATATAAATATGGAAATGTTTGCAAAGAATAATGGAATAAAATACATACCTTGTAATATAGAAGATCTGAAAAAGCCTATTTTCTGATGTCTGTATCAAGTTTCTTCAAATTTTGTAGCTGGATCTGGAACAGAAACACAGAGATGAAGAAAACCCAGAAATATTTTTCCTTTCTGAGTTAGGTCAACCTTGACCCAAATGTGGGGGCGCAAATGTACCCTAAAATTTTGAATGGAAATTTTGTTCATGGATCCCAAAGGTTTTCCAAAAAGGGTATCCAAATATGCTCTGCAACTCCCGAAACAATGAATATAGATATCTGAAAATAGTATTTTGGGGTGGCTATATAGAGTTTTTCCTTATTCAAACCCCTATTCTAGTGGTTTCCACCTCCATGAATAGCTGGATGTAATAGAATATGTGTGTGTTCTATACAATGCCAAGATCTAATCCTCTAGATTGAAACCCTAGCATGAATTGAAATGAGAGAGAAATGCATGGATTTGAATATGATAAAGAAAGCATACCAAGCCTCCAAGGCCAAAGTACTCCTATCAAACCCACAATCCATAGTTACCACCTTATGATTGTATCTTTTGAATGCTTTAATGTTGAAAAAGGTAGATCAAAGAAGAAGGAAGGATGGAAGAACTCTTTCATGCTCCAATGGACATCCACAATAGCTTGTCTACAAAATTCTTGCACGTATTAAGGCATCATCATATCTTGTCCTCCTATATCATCCTCTTGCATTCTTGCATCATCATCATGTAAATGTACTAAAAGAGGTTGCAAAACCTACCAAAATGAAAGTGCTTCCATTTTAAGATGATAAAGTTACCATTTCCAATAGATTTGAATATGAATAAAAAATAAAAGCCCTTCACTTCCTCCTTTTATGAATTTTGTATTACATCTCCTTTCATTGACATTCACCTTGAATACTTCTTTACACACCTTCACAATCCAAATTTTATACTTCATCATCCATCATCATATATAACCACAATGATAGTCTAAATATATGCCTATAGAAATTATATAACTCCATAATAATTTGGTTAACCAAACATGGCAGCATGAATAGGTAAATTAAGTACTCATTAAAACACATTCACCATCAAACCCAAAATATAGGTCACACATAGGATATTCTCTTCAATGTTACCATGGGATCCATACATAGGTAATACATAGGATAAGTACATTATGGAAAAAAAAAATTTGAATGATAAATCTTTGAACTACACAAAATCGGTGTATGCACCAAGTTGTGGACCAAAAAAGTGGACACATCTTTAAAAAAAATTCAAATTTCATATAAACCGATCAGGTTATTGAAATTTCAAAATTGTACTAGGCTTGGTAACCAATCCTAGACAATATTATTAAAAAATCTGAACTTTCTAAGAACCTGATTGGGTTCTGAGATGTTTCTGTTACCCAAATTTTCTATTCTGTGCAAATTGGCCTAGTTTGCCCTATCTGGCAATTCTCTGTCATGGTTCCCAGGTCTTGGCTCTGCTTAAACCCTTAAACCCTAAGTCTTTCATGTTTGAATGAGGTAAAAGCCCCAAGCCTTGGCACGTTATGTTTCGAAGTTACTTTTTAAATCACTAAGAGCATGTGCTTTATTTCTCAGTCGCTTGATCGCTTTGCCCTGGGTGAATATTCCTTTTCTTCTCCCAACTTTGCGCTTCTCCTTTGTCGCATAGTCTTGCAACCCTTTGGAATATTCCCCAGATGTCTTCCGACTTGGCTACCTCTCTTTAGTCGCATGATCGCCAGATAATGTCATAAGCCTTGGTGGAAGGTGGGTCCCAAGTCTTTGGTCGCTTGATCGCTTCAACCTCAGAGGATATTCCTTTCCTTCTCCCGACTCTGCGCCTTCCTTGTGTCGCGTAGTCTGGTGACCATAAAGAATATTCCATCTGGGTTCTCAGACTTCGCGATTAGTCCTCAGTCAGGATGTCGCGGGATAATATGTTACAAAGCAGGGGTCCACCTTCAGTCGTGAAGTCACGTAAAGAATTTAATAGTTGATGAAAAATCTTCCGACTTGGCTACCATGCCTTTGGTCGCATTATCGCTAGAACCATGATGATGACTCAGCTTCCCCAGTGTA
The DNA here is from genome assembly GCA_018584345.1 of Thuja plicata. NCBI lineage: Eukaryota > Viridiplantae > Streptophyta > Pinopsida > Cupressales > Cupressaceae > Thuja > Thuja plicata. The sequence continues at coordinate 4,275,742 of MU227346.1, forward strand.
CAATAGATGAACTAGTGGCTGTGTGACAGGTGGCATATGGCAGGTGGATGTGTGCCCTCAGTCGGGTGATCGCCAGACGGAGGAAATTGATCATGCGACTTCAAGAATTAGTATTCTTTCCCTTCAGTCGTAGGATCACTGGATAATTTAAGGGTATGCTCAGTTTTCAAGCGATTAAGTGCCATCCGTCCGATGCAAAGTTCAGATGATCCAACGGCGGACGCGTGGTCGGGTGATGAAAGTGCCCTACGAGAAAAGTACTCCCGACTCAGCGCCAAGGGTAGTCGCGTTGTCGCTGAAAAGGTTAAGGGCACATGCTGACTGATAAGAAGGATCCCCCGACTATGCGATGAGCTGAAGAAATGAGTTATCGCGCAGTCGCCGAACAGTTCAAAACAAAGAAAAATAGCTCGCGAGTGCGCGATGAGAAGAAAGCAAGAGCTCGTCGCTCACTCATCGAGCAATGAACATAAAAGGAAAACAGTCTGCGGGTCTGCGACAAGCTGGAAGAGGAAAGTTATCGTGCACTCGCCGATCAAAAGGGATGAGAGAAAAGAAGCCCGCAAGTGTGCGACTAAAGTAAAATAGGTGCTCAACGCTCAGTCGTCGTTCCATAAAGGTGAAGGGTTTTCAGCTTGCGACTGAGCGATTGATGAAAGATAGGTGTTGTCGCGCAGTCACCGAGCCTAAAAGATAAAAGGAAAGTGGCTCGCGAGTGCGCGACCGAAGGGAGAATGGATGCTGTCGCCTACTCACACATGAAGTAAGAATAAAGAGAAAGAGCTCGTGATCTTGCGATGAGCAGAAAACGGGTCCCATCGCGCAGTCGCCGGGTAATGAGATTAATGAAAGATTAGGCTGTGACTGAGTGATTCAGAAGGATGAAGCTGTCATCACGCACTCACGCATAAAGATGGAAAGAGAGTAAAACCTGGGTGAGTAAGCGACCAGACAGAGTATGATCAGAAGAAAGATAAATTTCTCAGTTGTAGAGGGATTTCCAAGATTGATCAGAGGGTTTCCAATTGTAGAAAATCATGCACAGAGCATTCAGCCGAGATTTGGATAGATTTGTTTCAATATCAGTGAAAAAGAGAAGTTTCAACGTGTTGCATAGCAGAACAAAGTTATGGCTGAGTTTCTGGAAGTGCCACGAGGAAGGAGAGGAAGTCCTGGGCGATGATAAGATGAACACTTGGCTATGCACTGTTCACAGAAAAGAGAGACACTTATTTCAGAGAAATATAGGTGAAAAGGTGTACATGACTATTCAGAGTAAACATAAATGTTACTAGCCACCATCTACCAAATCTGATTTCCAGTTGCCAGATCGAGAAGGTCAGGAAAATATCCATGAATATCTATTTGACTCGGTCATTCTCAACCACCTTCTCTCTCTCTTTTCCTCTCTCCTATGTTTTTAGGGTTAGGGTTTCCCAGGACCATCTGAAGCTTGTTGCATCCTAAGGGATCCCAAGATGGTCTTAGCCCTATATATAGCAGAAAAGTTGAAATTGCAAGGGTCGGTTCTTCTTCTTTTGTTCTTGCTGTTCTGTAACTTTTCTGAGTTCTTGATAGAGATAAAGAGATTTTGTAACCCAAGAGTTTTGATTATGTAGGAGGCATGCTTTGTGGCAAATTTTCTGTCCTTAGTGTATTTTGTACATGAGCCTGTAACTCACTATGAGAAGTAATATGCAGAGCTTCAATTTTTGGATCAATTTGTTGAATTGTATCAACCTTGTCTCTTTTCTGCTTGTTTGTATGTGTCTTGATTTTTGATGGATTAACTGTGGATAATTTCATTCCTCTTAATTAGTCCTTTCACAGCATCTACTTGCAAAAGAGTATGTCTACTTGCAGGTTGTAACTAGTGTTTCATTGTTTAAAGCTGTTAACTGTGAAGAAGTCTTTCCTTTTAACTGGTTTACTCATTACCTGGTTATGAAATATTTATGCATGCCTATATAGGGGACTTGTGTTTTACTTACAATTCAGATTTAGTTGACCCAGGGGTTTAGCCTATGTGTGTTATGTTTTCATGCCATTTTCGGTGCATCACCTAGTAGGTAGTTTGCTTTCAGTCATTTCCCTTTCAACCAATCCTTCTATCCCTTTCCCTCAAAAGTTTTACTTTCTTGTTTAAGAAGAAAATTAAGGTGATTATCCAAGAGGAACTAGCCTAGAACCTGGAGGTCTCATCTTAGTTAGCATAGGTCCCACAACCTGGAGATGATTCCCTTGTTATACTGGATTATCAAGACCAAGAGAGCTTGAGATCAGAGGCGTAAATTCAGTGTATAACATTTCTGGCACGCTCGGTGGGACAGTAAAAGAAGTCCATTAGAGAATATTTTGTAACCCTTGATATGCAGGTTACATAATACAAACTTTAAAGAAGTTATTTTAACAAGTATATCTAGCAACTCCACTGGTTTCAAAAGTTTCAGACTAGCCCTGTTTAAAATATATGAGAAAGATTGCAACTAGGAGCTCAAAGCCCACTGAATTTTCTGAGTTTCCCTTGAGGAGAAGTCACAAAGGCAGGTCAACTCACAGGGAGTCCCCTGCAAGGAGAGTTCAGTATACACCTCCTGATTCATCAGAAAGGAGGCCTCTTATTGTTCATCACAGAAGAAGAGGAAGATCTCTAACCAGAGATCTAGAAGAGGAGGATTCAAGTGCAGCCCATATTTTTGTGAATCTGCAGGTTTCAGCTCCTCCAATGGCTAGAAATTTTGCCTTTGCACCCTTCAATCAGGGGAGCCCATTAAATTTTGTAGTACATCATGATGTACCCCTGGTGGCATTGAAGAGTTTGCCTAATTTCACTGGTGAGGGGCAAACCACAGCATTTGAGCATATAAGAGATGTGACTACCATCTGCAGCATCCACAACATCACTCAAGAGGATGTAGCCACCAAGCTATTAGCGGCATCTCTAAAAGGTAAAGCTCTTGAATGGT
>MU227346.1:4316670-4369610 GCA_018584345.1 Thuja plicata
ATATATACATATATATGTATATATATATACATATATATGTATATATATATATGTATATATATATATATATGTATATGTATATGTATATATATGTATATGTATATGTATATGTATATATATGTATATGTATATGTATATGTATATATATATATATATATATGTATATATATATATGTATATATATATGTATATGTATATATATATGTATATGTGTGTATATATATATATGTGTGTGTGTGTGTGTGTGTGTGTGTGTGTATACACACACACACATGTGACATTTGTAAATTTTATATATCTACCTAGACATAGTTGATGTCATTTTTTGTAACTCTATTATGGATTTGGCATGTATGCTATGTATTGATATGTACGCTATTATTATTCATTTTTTTATATATGAAACTTCAAATTTGATCCTTTAATTTTTTGGTTGGATGTTTATGTCTTAAGTGTATTCTTGGTTCACATGACTTTCTTATATGCATGTGTGTTTCGATTAATTAATGTACTTGTGTGTGTACTTAATGTATATTCATATATATGACTCATAACCTAAATTCATGTGAACGACGTACCTGAATGACTTAAGTGAATTCATGTCTATGATTTATAATGATTGTACTACATGTTTCCTCCAGGACATAAGCAATTTTATGATTTAAGTGAATTAATGCTTGATGTGCTACATTGTATTTAGATGTATATTTCATGCTCTATATGTATGCACTCAATTACTTAAGTGAATTTATGTTTTTAGGTGTATCTTTCATGCTTTATATAATGTTCGTTTGGTACACCTGGGAAATTATAGGGGTCTTTGGTGCAGGACACCCAAGCAACACTAGGCATGGATAGGAGTGTTCATTGGTTCATCTTCACATATTTCTAATCATGCTTAGATCCTAGAGATCAACCATTCATTTTGAGTATATTGGTCTCATTGTAAAGTCAATCCATCTAAGGTGTCTTTATAAACCTAACGTTGATTAGACTCATGACCTAGGATAGGATAGTGTTAGACCCCATTTTAAATCTTTCAAAATGTGATATTCCTCATATAAATCCTTGTTTGAAATTTCTATCTCGGTTATGTATGAATTTTGAACCTCATTAAACCGAGTTCAAATTGGTTCAAAGTAGTTCAAGAGGTTTTTTGAGTTCAAACATGGACAAGTTTAGTGTAGAATTTCAGAGTGGTTCGAAGAAGCCCAATATAATTTATGGGTTCAAGATCCAATATTCGGTCCCATCAGTTCAGATTTGCAAATCCATATTACAAGTTCAAAATGCAATGTCAAAGTTTGAGGTTCAAGTTTCACATCTACCAATTTAGAAATGAAGGCTTGCCAATCCAGATTCAGAGTTCAAGTTTGGGAGTACAAATTAAAGGTTGCAAATGAGTGATGCAAGTTCACTAGTTCATCAATCCAAAACTATAGATCTAGGGTCAGGCATATAGATTCAGAATTCAAAGATCAAGGCTTGAAACTTGAGGTCTGATAAAGGGAATGAAGAATGGCTAGGCCTTCTTTTGTTAATTCAAGAATAAAATAAATGATTTTGTGATCAATTTGGAGATGAAGTGACATCCACCCATACAACATATTGCATCTAGAACCTATCACCAACTGAAGCCTCAACAATTGGTAGTTTGCATGCCACAAGAGTGCCCATTAATTAATGAGAATTATCTATAATCCCTTGCTGACAGATATTGTGGAGTGATTTATGTTCATTCCCACCAGATCAATCCTAAGCTTGAGCCTATGGAGACAAAACACATAGTTGTAGGGACACTCCCAAAATATACACAGGTTGCAAAGGATAAAGAATTAAAAAGCTGCATGCACCTTTCTTGTGCTTAGAGAATACAGATATATAGCTCAATCACACACTATAGTTGTGCTTGAGATAGTCGCCAGAGTCACTCATAAGAAGACTAAAAAGAATGACACACTAGAGAAAAATGGAACATCCAGGTCCTTCCAATTTCATGATGTCTTCAAACTAGACAATGAGAATGGAGCAGAAGATACACCAATGTTAATATATATAAAGGATAATATATTTATAATGTCCAATCAAAAATCCAATTATCCAGTTCTACAGTTGGATGTTAGGCTCATTTCAGATTTAATGGTGGTGATTGTCTCAATGGTTGTTGGTGGAATTACCTTTGCTTGGTTTGGACAGCCGGTTATTACAGGTTATTTACTTGCTGGGTCTATAATCAGACCAGGTGGTTTGAGCTTTGTAAGTGAAATGGTACAGGTGGAGATGGTTGCTCAATTTGGTGTTGTCTTCCTTCTTTTTGCGTTGGGCCTTGATTTTTCTGCAACAAAGCTTTGAGTTGTTCAGGCTATTGCTGTTTTAGGGGGTTTGCTCAAGATCTTCCTTTGCATGTGTTTGTGTGGCATTACCACTATGGTTTGTAGTACAAAATCTTTAGAGGGAATGTTTTTTAGTACCTTCCTATCAATCTCATCCATAGTTGTGGTCCTAAAGTTTTTGATGGAGCAAAATACTATTAGTTCTTCCTGTGGTCAAGTTACAATTGGAAATCTAATTATCCAAGATTGTGCAGTTGGAATATTATTTGCTTTACTTCCTATTTTGGGTGGCAATGGAATTTTGCAAGGGATAATGTTCATGACAAAATCATTGGTTCTATTGTCCTTATTTTTCGTTGCTACAAAACTATTATCTTGATCTTTTGTACCATGCTTTTTGAAGCTTATGATGAGACTCTCTTCATAGAAAAATGAACTTTACCAGTTGGCTTCAGTTGCATTCTTCTTGCTAGTCGCTTGGTGCAGTGACAAATTAGGTCTGAGCCTTGAAATAGGATCATTTACAGCTGGAGTTATGATATCAACAAATAACTTGGCATAACATACTCTTGAACAAGTAGAACCCATTCGGAATCTATTTGCAGCTTTATTCCTTTCTAGCATTGGGACGCTAATAAATGTATATTTTTTATGGAACCATGATAACATTTTGATAGCATCAGTGATTTCAGTTATTGTCATTAAAGCTCTTGTGATGGGTGTCATTGTCAGAGGCTTTGGCTACAACAAGACAACTTTCCTCGTTGGCATGTCTCTATCCCAGATTGGGGAATTTGCATTTGTCTTCTTAATCCGTGCTTCTAATCTTCGTCTTATTGATGGAAATGTATATCTTTTGCTCCTCGGGACAACAGCTCTCAGTCTGGTGACTACTCAGCTACTCTTTAGAATGATTCCTGCTATTGTTCATTTGGGAGTTCTTGCACTTTGGTTCTCTCCTGGCATTAATGCTAAGAGTGAGCAATAATTAATTCAACGAAGACACAAAGAGAAGTTTCAATAAAGGTCGACATCTACATATGAAAGACAATTAAAGGGGTAGTATTAAGAGATGTTTTTCTAAAGGAATATCCCAAGAAATATAGAAATGGTGCTTATGGAATGAGACATGTGTCATGATATTAGCATGATCCTCATTGATTTTCAAATTACAAATAGTGACGTGGAAGAAATAAAGGAAAACTATAATGTTTTTGATGAACATTATATTGGCCCCAAAACATATCTTGTCATCTCCAAACGATAGGATATCCAATGATTTTTAATAGATCATGTAAAATATATGAAGCCGATAAAAAGAGAGGGAGAGGCAAACATCTTCAAGAGTCAGTTATGAAAATTGAATGATGTTCGTCAATACCTATTAATTGTGAAAGGCTAGACTAAGAAAGGGGTCTAGATTCTGCTTACCCTGGAGACTTTGAGCTACAGGGGGGTGTTAGTTTTTCTTTTTGTTTGGTTGTGGCAGGGAGGGGCATGCTTTTCTTATGATGATTTGTGAATGCAGAAATAGAGGATCTGTAGCATCTTTTTGTAAATTCAAAGGAATAAATCTTTTGTGTACTGGATCTTTGAGTCCAGATGCTTGCTTTTTTGTTGATATTAATCTGTGAATTAATTCAACTTCCTTTGAAATTTATTCTGTTTCACTTAATTAAGAATGTATTTATCATTTGGACTTTGAGCCAAAGATGTTTATGTATTTGGAAGAGTTGATGCATCTTTTTCTTTCTGCATTTCTTGTAGTGTTAGGGTCAGATAAATGGTCTTTGTACCATTTATTCTCTATTTTCATCTGTTTAGTATCTTCATACTTATCTTGTGTTTATGGATAGATGTTTGTAAACCTTTATTGCTTTTAGGTTAAAAGCATTACCAATTATAGTTTAGTTAATTCATTGTAAATCTTACATAGGGAGTTGTACCTAGATAATTTAGAGGGCGCTTATGCTTTTTCAATAGAAAAGTGACCCAACTATTGTGTTGCAATTTGTCTTTTAGCCCTGAGTGTTTAGAAGTCATTTTGTGCAGGTGTTTTGACAAGACAAATCTGTTTACCAACAAATTTTTGGTGACTCTACTGGGGATAAAAATCGCAGTCTCAGTGTTTTCTTTTCTCATAAATTTGAAGGTACCTCCCTGAGGATGGAGGTTGGTGGCTCTATTGAAGACAAATACCATGAGGTAGTTCAAAAATGTCTAGAAGTTTTAAAAGATTGGGTTCCAGAAAGAAGTGAAGATATCTCATATATTTTCATCTTTATACCACCATTTAGAGATAACCCAATCAGAGAAGTTACAAAAGACTTGGCAAGGGAAGTAGGATTTCTAAAATCCTTCTATGGTGTCATCCTCATCAAGAAAAAATCTATCGTTCAAAATCCATTAGCAAGCAAGGAGCAAAGTGATGTTGGAGAAATTAGAAATTTTAATAGAAAGAGTGTGCCACAACCCTTCTTCACCCTAGATATGGAATCTCTCAATTTCAAAGAAAGTTCCAAGTTTAAAAATGATGATAGCCATCTTTCTTTGGAGTATTCTGTAAATGAAAAATTTCAGAATGATGTGCAACCAGAAGTTGAAACCTTGGTCTCTATTGAAAAGATAATTGAAGGTGATTCTTTGTGTTTAGAAATCTGTAACTAGCCAATAGAACAATTTGGCTTCACTATAAATGGAGTTCTTGTTGATAATGAAGTAAGACGATATGTTGACAAGATTTCTTCTCATGCTGAAACCTTGATTAAAGAAGGGAATAAAAAAGTTAGTTTCCAACTTGTGGATGACTCGGCTGAGATGTTGAATGATACTCTCCTTGATGGAGAGAAAGAGATAATCTGCACTTTTATATCATCTCTCAGACAAAAATATTTCTCTTTGCATGGTCCAAAATCTTATTTGGAGATTAATTTGGAAAGGATTGTGGAGGATACAAAGTTTTACAATGAAATATGGTTCTTTGGATTTGATTTTGTGTTCATGCGATCCTTGCACATAATCAGTCCACTACCTTTCCATGAGGAGTTTCCTAAATGGAGGCTGCATCAACAAATTCTGTTAAGGTACATCCCACTACTCAGGAAAGGCTCATTCTTCTCTACACTGGTAAATCGCTATGTGTGAGTTTTTGCTATCTTCTCTTCTTTTGGTAGGATCTTCCTACCTGTGTGAATGTTGTAAATATATTTTTGTTGTGTGTAGTGGTAGTCATAATAATGTACAAGCTTCGTGCTTGCTGTTAGTTTAGGTGTTTAGACTGGTTGGCTTTTCCCTGCTCCCCTCCGCCCTTATGCAAGTAACTCCCAATCTTTCTCTTTCTTTGTGCTCTGACTCTATTCACCCAATGGATAAGGCACTTATCTTTTCCTTGAGATTGCTGGAGTTCTCTACTTTTGTGTCAAAAGTAGTCCCACTATAGAGCCAATGTTAGACCCCATTTTAAATCTTTCAAAATGTGATATTCCTCGTATAAATCCTTGTTTTAACTTTCTATCTCGGTTATGTATGGATTTTGAACCTCATTAAACCGAGTTCAAATCAGTTCAAAGTAGTTCAAGAGGTTTTTTGAGCTCAAACATGGACAGGTTCAGTGTAGAATTTCAAAGTGGTTTGAAGAAGCCCAATATAATTTATGGGTTCAAGATCCAATATTCGGTCCCATCGGTTCAGATTTCCAAATCCATAGTACAAGTTCAAAATGAAAGGTCAAAGTTTTAGGTTCAAGTTTCACATCTACCAATTCAGCAATGAAGGCTTGCCAATCTAGATTCAGAGTTCAAGTTTGGGAGTACAGATTAAAGGTTGCAAATGAGTGATGCAAGTTCACTAGTTCATCAATCCAAAAGTGTAGATCCAGGGTCAAGCATATAGATTTAGAATTCAAATACCAAGGCTTTAAAATTGAGGTCTGATAAAGGGAATGTAGAATGGCTAGGCCTTCTTTTGTTAATTCAAGAATAAAATAAATGATTTTGTGATCAATTTGGAGATGAAGTGACATCCACCCATACAACATATTGCATCTAGAACCTATCACCATCTGAAGCCTCAACAATTGGTAGTTTTCATGCCACAAGAGTGCCCATAAACTAATGAGAATTATCTATAATCCCTTGCTGACAGATATTGTGGAGTGATTTATGTTCATTCCCACCAGATCAATCCTGAGCTTGAGCCTATGGAGACAAAACACATAGTTGCAGGGACACTCCCAAGATATACACAGGTTGCAAAGGATAAAGAATTAAAAAGCTATGTGAACCTTTCTTGTGCTTAGAGAATATAGATATATAGCCTGATCACACACTGTGGCTGTGCTTGAGATAGTCACCAGAGTCACTCATGAGAAGAATAAAAAGAATGACACACTAGAGAAAAATGGAACATCTGGGTCCTTCCAATTTCATGATGTCTTCAAAATGGACAATGAGAATGGAGCAGAAGATACACCAATGCTAATAGATAGAAAGGATAATATATTTATAATGTCCAATCAAAAATCCAAGCATCCAGTTCTACAGTTGGATGCTAGGCTCGTTTCAGATTTAGTGGTGGTGATTGTCTCAGTGGCTATTGGTGGAATTACCTTTGCTTGGTTTGGACAGCCGGTTATTACAGGTTATTTACTTGCTAGGTGTATAATCAGACCAGGTGGTTTGAGCTTTGTAAGTGAAATGGTACAGGTGGAGACAGTTGCTCAATTTTGTGTTGCCTTCCTTATTTTTGCTTTGGGCCTTGATTTTTCTGCAACAAAGCTTTGAGTTGTTTAGGCTGTTGCTGTTTTAGGGGGTTTTCTCAAGATCTTCCTTTTCATGTGTTTGTGTGGAATTATCGTTGTGCTTTGTAGTGCAAAAGCTTCAGAGGGAATGTTTGTTGGTACCTTCCTATCAATGTCATCCATAGCTGTGGTCCTAAAGTTTTTGATGGAGCAAAATACTATTAGTTCTCCCTATGGTCAAGTTACAATTGGAAATCTAATTCCCCAAGATTGTGTAGTTGGACTATTATTTGCTTTACCTCCTATTTTGGGTGGCAATGGAATTTTGCAAGGGATAATGTCCATGACAAATTCGTTGGTTCTGCTATCCTTATTTTTTGCTGCTGCAAAACTATTATCTCGGTCTTTTGTACCATGCTTTTTGAATCTTCTGATGAGACTCTCTTCATAGAAAAATGAACTTTACCAGTAGGCTTCAATTGCATTCTACTTGCTAATCACTTTGTGCAGTGACAAATTAGGTCTGAGCCTTGAGCTAGGATCATTTGTAGCTAGAGTTATGATATCAACAAATGACTTGGCACAACATTCTCTTGAACAAGTAGAACCCATTCGGAATCTATTTGCATCTTTATTCCTTTCTAGCATTAGGACGCTAATAAATGTACAGTTTCTATGGAACCATGCTGCCATTATTATAGCATCAGTGATTTTGGTTATTTTCATTAAATCTCTTGTGATCGGTGTCGTTGTGAGAGGCTTTGGCTACAGCATCAAGACATCTTTCCTTGTTGGCATGTCTCTGGCCTAGATTGGGGAATTTGCATTTGTCCTCTTAAGCCGCGCTTCTAATCTTCATCTTATTGATGGAAATGTATATCTTCTACTCCTCGGGACAACAAATCTCAGTCTGGTGACTACTCCACTACTCTTTAGAATGATTCCGGCTATTGTTCATCTGGGAGTTCTTGCACATTGGTTCTCTCCTGATATTAATGCTGAGAGTGACCACTAATTAATTCAACAAAGACACAAAGAGAAGTTTCAATAAAGGTCGACATCTACATACAAAAGACATTTAAAGGGGCAGTATCAAGAGATGTTTTTCTAAAGGAATATCCCAAGAAATATAGAAATGTTGCTTATGGAATGAGAGATGTGTCATGATATTACCATGATCCTCATTGATTTTCAAATTACAAATGGTGACATGGAAGAAATAAAGGAAAGTTATAATGTTTTTGATGAACATTATATTGGCCCCAAAACATATCTTGTCATCTCCAAATGATAGGATATCCAATGATTTTTAATAGATCATGTAAAATATATGAAGCTGATAAAAAGAGAGGGAGAGGCAAACATCTTCAAGATTATGTTATGAAAACTAAATGACGTCCATAAATGCCTATTAATTGTGAAAGGCTTGACTAAGAAAGGGTTCTGTATTCCGCTTACCCTGGAGACTTTGAGCTACAGGGGGGTGTTAGTTTTTCTTTTGTTTGGTTGTGGCAGGGAGGGGCATGCTTTTCTTTCGACGATTTGTGAATGAAAAAATAGAGGATCTGTAGCATCTTTTTGTAAATTCAGAGGAATAAAGATTTTGTGTACTAGATCTTTGAGTCCAGATGCTTTCTTTGTTGTTGATATTAATTTTTGAATTAATTCAACTTCCTTTGAAAGTTATTATGTTTTACTTAATCAAGAATGTATTTATCATTTGGACTTTGAGCCAAAGATATTTATGTATTTGGAAGAGTTGATGCATCTTTTTCTTTCTGTGCTTCTTGTAGTGTTAGGGTTAGATAAATGGTCTTTGTACCATTTATTATTTGTTTTCATTTGTTTAGTATCTTTGCATTTATCTCGTGTTTACAGATAGATGTTTGTAAACCTTTATTGCTTTTAGGTTAAAAGCATTACCGATTATAGTTTAGTTAATTCATTGTAAATCTTACATGGGAAGCTGTACCTGGATATTCAAAGGGTGCTTACACTTTTTCAATTGCAAAGTGACCCAACTATTTTGTTGCAATTTGTCTTTCAGCCTTGGGTGTTTAGGAGTCATTTTTTGTAGGTGTTTTGAGAAGACAAATCTATTTACCAACAAATAGGTAGGTTTGATGTCTTTGGTCTAATAAATATCCTACTATAGGATCTAAGGGTCTTGTAAGTCCTTTCAATAGGTCTAGAGGTCCTAATAGCAACATTTTGCAATATTGTCAAAAGTTGCACAAAAAGTTGCAGTGTTGCACAGTTGAAAGTTGCTCAATGGTGCATTGTTCAAAGATTTCATCAAGAGACCTAACTGTCAGCTCAATCAGCTCCAGCTGGCCGGGTAAACACTAGGGGAGACCACCACATGGATTAAAATATCCATTCAAACACATCATATTATAATAAAGGCAACCATCATCTCGATTGCATAATAAACTTGACATAAAATCTCTTGATGACGTAGGAGGTGCTTTAAGACGACATTCCTACAAAATAGTGTTAGTGTGAAAAGTACAACAAACATGATGATATATATCATATTGCATGGAAAATTCAATATGTACCCTAAAACAACATGTAGTGTGCACATTATTAATCTTGACGTAAAAGGGTTTTGCCATTTCAAAAAATCTTTGACTAATTTTAATTTGAGGAAACCTTTGGAGGAATCTTTCATAAAATTGTGTTTTTTTCATATCCAAAAAGTGTTTTGGATGTGGCATACAATTTGTAGATACAATTCTCCTCCTAACAACATCTCTTTGGTTGGGTGAAACCCTTGTGTTTTCATGCCAAAACTTTTCAATTAATGTTCTCAATGCATCAATGACAACCTTGTCCTTGTGTGGGAGTCTACCTGAGAATGACCAAAGAGAATTAGTGCTTGGGTCCTCAATTTTGTCTCGCCTTTGTAATGCTCTTCATAATGTTGATCTACCTATCCTTAATGACTTACTTATTTTTCTTACTGTACGATATTTTTTCATTTCCTTTCCCATTATAGTTGATGTGAGGACACGTCGAGTAACATTAGCATCTTTACTGCGTGATTTTGAACCATTGTCTTGGTATGCATTGAATAGATTCCTCACAATGGTTCTCTCAGTACTATTTCCAGATGTTCTCAACCCCAAAATTGTCATTGCCTCTCTAAATTTCATATTCTTAATCATTTCAATAAGTACTTGACATCTTCCACTTTGATTTAATTTTTAAAAATAGTTTTTCCAAATCTTTTAAATAATTCTTCTACAATTTCTTTCTGACATTTTATCATGCATTGGTCTCAAAATATTTTCATCAATGTCAATTAGAAACTTTGGTTTTATATGAATTATTTTAGGAGGTGTTAACACAGTTTCATGCTCTACATTTTCATTAGATGAATTAGGTGCATTTATCCCCATTAGTTCAATTGGTGTATGTTGATTATTTTCATTTTCATTTTGTGCATTTTGTTCATTGATGACATCGAATTGAAATGGTGCATTTGTCACATTAACATTACCATTTTCATCACTTAGGTTACTTGAATTTGATGATGTACCTTGTCATATTCTCCGCATGCACTCCCCTTGTCTTTCATTTTCTTTCTCTCATTGTTTAATTGTTCCTCTTTTTTTCTTTCCCATTGTTCTTATTGAATGCACCCTACAAATAATATCATGAACATAGAATAACATGTGAACATCAAATACAAAAAATAAGAACAAATCAACCATTTTCTTTAAATGAGAACTTACAATCATAAAATAACATTAAAAAGAAAATTAGGGAGTGTGTGAAGGAAATTAGAGGGAGTTAGAAGAAAAAACAGTATTTTGTTGAGCAAAAATGGTCCTTTGATTTCTAGGTTTATAACTTTGCTGAATATGTGGGGATGAGAGGAGCTAAAGATGGTGTAGAATTCGGTCTTTCATTCAATATTTTGTTCATAGAGAAAATAGTTTATCTAGAAGCCAAAACAACTCAGCTTGAATGTAATTTTGATTGGAAACAAGTCTGCAAATGTGATTATGTTGATGATAGTTAGGAAGCGGCCATTAATCATGGGATCACCAAAAAAATGGCCATTATTCAGGGCCCTCCTGGCTCTGGAAAAAATTTATTGGGTTGTAATTTGTAAAGGATTTGTTTCATAAGATTTCAAATTCCTCTGGTCCCATTCTCATAGTGTGCTTTACTAACAAAGCTCTGGATCAACTTTTTGAGGGAATATATGAATACAAGAAAAGTCTAGCAAGGTTAGGATCTAGAAATCAGAGCTCAATTCTTATCAAATGTACTCCTGACCAGGGACAAGAGAGAAATATCATATTGTTTTCTTTGGTAAGAAACTTTGAATTCCTAATTTGAATGCAAAAACATCAAAAAATATATGATTTCTCAACATTCCAAATAGAACTTGTGTTTCTCTTTCTAGGGTTAGAATTGGTCTGTATATCTTTGGAAATGCCAAGCTAGTCTTAGACAATTCTCCAGTGTGGAGTGATATGATAAATAATTTTATAGATAATGGGTATGTTCCTAATGGAATACCACAATACTGTCCTAAACAGCCAGATGATGTTGGACATGTTGTTACCAAATTTCATGATTTAAGGAGGTATGGCGATGGAAGTATGAGCTTTTGTACCAGGAAATATAAAGAAAAAATAATTGGTGGTCATCTTTGTCTGAGGAAATGTCATCATGGAGGACATGTGAGAATTGGATTTGCAAGGCCCGATGTATGAAGAAGTTTGAGTTTTGTGGACATGTCTGTAGGAGGGTCTATCATGCAACTTTTTATGACCCGTTTCAACACATTGGAACACTCATATGTGTCCCAAGAGGTCGTAGGATCCCTTGGGACACACTTGATTGTTCCAATGTGTCGAAAGGGGTCATGGGGACTTCCTAGGGGTCCTAATATGTGATAAAGCATAATAGGACTCCTAGGAAGTCCCCATGATCCCTTTCGACACATTTCAACACTCAAGTGTGTCCCAAGAGGTTGTAGAACCCCTTAGGACACACTTGAGTGTTCTAATGTGTCAAAATGGGTCGTGGGGACTTCTTAAGGGTTCTATTATGCTTTATCACGCATTAGGACCCCTATGAAGTCCCTATGACCCCTTTCGACACATTGCAACACTCAAGTGTGTCCTAAGGGGTCCTAATGTGTGATAAGGTGTACCTTTAAATATTTTATTAATGTCTTGCTCTATTTCACTCGCAACACCTATATATTAGGAGGGTATTAAATTGTAAGAACAATGTACGAAAGGTTGGAAGATTGCAAAAAAAATTATTTACGGCCATTGAAAGAAGCATAGGAAAGCAATCAGTCATTTAAAAAATCATGGGAAACCATTGAAATAAGCTATTTTGTTAGAGGGAAGAGCAGAAAACTTTTGCTAATTTTCAATGGCCTGAAGTGAAGGGAGCTACTCAACTTCCAGATGTATTTCAAGTTGCCCATCTATATAGTTTGGTGAAGAAGGGTGTGCATTTTTTGGTTCCTACTACTTGAATTGTTACCAATTTGTGCCTCCTAAATAATGTGCAGATTACCATACATGTCTTTTATACAAAATTCATAGGGTAAAGGAAGAAAACAAAATACTTATGGCAGAGGGTGAGAAACAATTAGGAATTACTAAAAATCTGTGAGAAGAGATGAGAGTATTGTGAGAAGAGGGGTAAAATAAACTTGGTCTAATTAGCCAAGCACTAAGACAACAAATTTCATCATTTCTTGTAGAGAGTGAGAACCAATTGGGAACAATTCAAAGAATGCAAAAAGAGATTGAAATCTTGCGTGCAGAGGAAGAAAAAAAAGGTCAGAGTATAGAAGAGGAGATTGGGTTACTTTAGAGAGAGAGAGAGAGAGAGAGAGAGAGAGAGAGAGAGAGTAAAATTTCACTCACTTGAAACACCTATGTACTAGGAAGATATTAAATTGTAATAACTATGTATGAAAGGTTGGAAGATTGCAGAAAAAATCATGGATGGCCATTAAAAGAAGAAAAGACAACCAATCGGCCATTTAAAAAATTCATGGGTGACCATTGAAATAAATTATTTTCCTGGAGGGAAGAGCAGAAAACTTTCACTAATATGCAATGGCCTGAAGAGAAGGGAGAAACTATGTTTGTAATATCTAAGAGGGGGGTGAATCAGTGGCCTCAAAATTTATCCTTCAACTATTTACCACCAATCAAATAAACCTCAGAGTATTATGTCCCTACAAGATGCATTCCATGAAATACTTATAATGATTAACTATCTATCAATTTTCCTTGTCTGTCCTTATTCTCCTTGATTATCGATAAGAAGTAAAACCATTTACCGAAACTCAGTAAATAAAAAGAGTATACAGATCAACCCAGAAATGCATATGTGAAATGTAAAATAGTAAAGTAATAAAACATACACACATAAAACATGGATTTTACTGTGGAAACCCTGTTAAGGGAAAAAACTACTGGGATCAATACCCCAAATTTTTCACTCTTCTGAAGTGAGCCCTGTTAGGAGCCAACCCTGTTAAAGGTTACAAACACACTATTAGGTGTGACCTTGTTAGAGGATTTTATAGATAGATGTTGTCACTTAGTATCAGGCATCTATTTCTACCATTCTTGAATCAGTCTCCTTCTTAGACTGTCAATAGGTATCGGGCACGTCCAATGCTACTTTCATGAATCAACCTTATTGGCACTCCTTGGGATGTACCTCAATATATAAAAGACTATTACGTCCTGCTCAGTTACGTCCTGCTCAGTTAAGAGACTTGATGCTTCAATGATTAAACTGAAAAACTATGGCCTATTATTAATGCAGCTTTAAATTTCAAATTTTTAGATCTATTTAAGTACATTACCTCTCTGATCAATGTATCAATTCAATTCTTTGTGCTCCACACTTTCTACTTTGTGATGCTTTGCTTCACTATTCGTTAGTGTCTACAAAATTCTTTATCTCTCCTTCAGCTTGATTGATTAGGACTGTATGAAGTTATTCTTCATCAATTTCTCTTTAGCGTCCTCTTTCTATTCACTCCCCTTCCCCATGCATACGGAAATTAATTAAGCTTGTCTCCTATATAGACATGATATTCACTATTTCTTGATTCTTGGCATGAAAAACAATCTAGCCAATTTGATTTAAAGCATAACTCTTGATTTATCTCGCAGCTATCTTCTTTCCAACTATACAAATCTTCTTTAAATCAATTACTTAACTTTGGTCAAATAAAACAAAGAAAACAACCAGTTAAGTCTATCTTTAGCTCTTGCCAGCTAGATATTTTGTCATTTTCTAAACTCTCTATTCTATCGGTCAACTCTCCAGTTAGTTGTCAGTTACAACTTCCAATTCTGTCGGTGTGACTTCAGTTATCTTCGGGATCTTGGTCCATCAGGTGTCATGGATTTTACTTTTCGGGAAACTCTATTTTCAGCTTGTCAGTCATCCTGTGGTTTTGCTTCATCAGGAAACACTATCTTCTGCTTGTCGGGTATCACTATGACTTTTCTTCTTTGCCTTTATCGATGGTGTGTACTCCATCAGTGTTGTCTATCACTTGGTGAATATTTGACATTTATGCAATGCTTGAAAGCATAAACTTTGCTCCATTGATTCTCTGAAGTCTTTGGCATTATGTACATGACCATACAGATGATATTAGGTTGACATCAATGACAATACAAACCATTAACTAATTTAATGTCTTGTATTATCTTCAACTTAACATCATCAAACATTCAATCAGTTACATGTCATCAATCTCTCCCTTTGGCATTGATGGCAACATAATATATTATCACACTATACTATTTTTAATACAATATGAAATACAACAGTTAAGATTTCATTAAACTACCAATCATTTTGTTCTATCAACAAATAAATGTTTGATCACCGGTAAGCTATGTTTTAGCTTAGATTTGATTCTTACAGCTTTTTACTTTCTGATGTGTTGAATCCTTTTCTTGTGTCAATTACTCTCCTTTGCATGTTCTCTCTCTTAAGATGTATTTTTCTCTTTTCAGAAACTCTCCCTTTGTATAAACTTTCATACAATTTTCTCTCCCTAAGGATATAATCTCTCCCGGTTGGAGTAATATGATAATGGATAATCTTTCTCTTTTTCAAAAGAATGTGATAATATGGATAATATCTCTCCCTTTGAAAACAATGCCAAACAAGTATTTTACAAATATCTGACATTCATGTCAAGCAATCTTTTCTCTCCATCCATAATATATTCCTTGAATTTCCCTTATCCATCAACAATACTTTAATATGCTCTGGTGCTCGATTCTGATATATACCTCTCTGTATATAGATGTATCTTTGAAGTTCATCTCTTTGATCACATCAACATGAATGATATTCTGATAATATGTAGGCTGATGTAGCATTTGGTCTTTTACTGACTAGTAGACAAGGTTTTGACCCCTAGTCTCTTTCTCAAGTACTCAAATGTATCCTTGGGTAGTGGCTTGGTGAAGATATCAATTAATTGTTCTTTTGATTGCACATACTCAAGTATCACCTCTTTTTCTTGAACTTGTTCTCTTAAATAATGATACTTGATTGCAATGTGTTTAGTCTTGGAATGCATGACTGGATTCTTGGAAATGTTTATTGCACTGGTGTTATCACAATAGATAATCACTAGTTCTGAGATCTTCATATGCATCCTTCCAGCAACTATTTGATCCATGCAATATTTGAGAAATTTGTAGCAGGAGAAACATATTCTTCTTTTGCAGTGGACTGTGAGATGCATCCCTGCTTCTTGCTAATCCATGTGACAAGTCTGTCACCCATAAAGAATGCTCCTCCAGTTGTGCTCTTCCAATCATCAAGATTTCTAGCCCAATCAGCATCGGTAACACCTTAAGTTCAAATTTGCCTACTCTTCTATAACATAAGCCAAATTCCTTAGTATTCTTCAAATATCTTAAAATTATTTTGACAACAGTCATATGTGAATCCCTGGGGTTAGCAAAAAATATAGCAACAATTCCTACTACATGTGCAATATCTGTTCTAGTGTGTACAACATACAGGATTTTTCCAATCATTTATCTATACAAAGTCTCATTTACCTCTGTTGGCTTGTCTTCCATTATAAAATTACATCTAGTAGCCATCAGTGTTCCAACTGGTTTGGATTCATGCATCTTGAATATTTTCAGTACCTCTTTGATGTATTTGGACTATGTAATGAAACTACCTTCACTTTGTTGAATGATCTGTAGACCAAGAAAGAGCTTGATCTCTCCAAACATAGACATCTCAAACTCTTTTCTCATCTCATCACCAAATGATATGCATAGCATATCATTTCCTCCAAATATCATGTCATCAACAAATATTTCAACAATCAAAGTGTTAGCATTAGTATCTTCTTTCAAATAAAGATTACTATTTTCACTAGTCCTTATAAATCCAATACTTATTAGATAGGAATGAAGTTGTTCATACCAGGCTCTTGGAGATTTTTTCAATCCATACAAGGATTTGTGAAGTCTACATACCATGTTTCTCTTTTCTGGATTGACAAACCCTTCTGGCTGTTCAATGTATACCTCTTCTTCAAGTATTCCATTTAGGAATGCCGACTTGACATCCATTTGATATACTTTGAATCCTTTATATGCAGCATAAGAAAGTAGTATTCTTACTCTTTCTATCCTAGCAATAGGTGCAAAGGTTTCTCCATAGTCTATACCTTCTTCTTGTGCATACCCCTTGCATACTAATCTTTCTTTGTTCCTTGTGACTTCTCCATTCTCATTTAGCTTATTCCTGAATATCCATTTTGTACCGATGACATTCTTGTCATCTGGTCTTGGCACAAGTGACCATGTTTTTTTCTTCTCAATCTTCTCAATCTCATCATTCATAGCACTTATACATTCCTCATTATCTAGTGCAGTATTGACAGATTTTGGCTCAAACTCTCAAATTAAACAATTTGAATTTAAAGACTTACTTCTTGTTCTTGTACCAGCTTTCTTATCTCCTATGATCATGACCTCTAGATGGTTCCTTCTTACATATCTTGCAAGTATAGTAATAGTTCTTTGTCTATCAGCTTGATCATCATTTTGATCTTCATTCTGTTATTAATTACCTTACACATTATCTTGATCATTATCCTGACCGTCGGTAACAACAGTCTGACCGTCAATTGTAACATTTTGTTGTTCTAGATTTAAGAAATGTTTCTCAGGTAGAGTGTTGGGTTCTTTACAATATAAAAACTTGTTGTAGTCCTCTGGTTCTTTTTCTGCTTTCTATCTCATTCTTTTCTGCAAATTCATAAATCTTTACATTTGCACTTTCAACTATTTTGTTAGAAGCTTTGATGAGACATTTAAAAGGTTTGCTTTTGGTGGAATACCCCAAAAAAATACCTTCATCACTTTTGGCATCAAGCTTTCCATTTCTATCATCCTTTAAGACATAACATTGAATACCAAATATTTTGAAGTAACTTACATTGGGTGTTTTACCATACTATAGCTCATAAGGTGTCTTCTTTGTGTCCTTTAATTGTACTATGTTAAGTGTGTAGACAACAGTGTTGACAACTTCCCTCTAGAAGATTAGGGTGATTCCTTTCTCTATCATCAGTTTTCTTACACAATCAACTATTGATCTATTCCTTCTCTCAGCAATCTCATTTTGTTGTGGTGTTCTTGGTGCAGAAACCTGTCTTTTTATACCATGCTCATTACAGAAATTAGTGAATTCATCTAATATAAATTCTCCTCCTCTATCTGATCTCAAACATTTCAAATCCTTACCATTTTGTTTTTCTACCATAGCCTTATACCATTTAAACATCTTGAATGCTTCAGATTTATCTTTTAGAAACATAACTGTGATCATTCTAGAGTAATCATCAACAAAGAGAATAAAATATCCATCTCCATAGTAACTCTTTGTCCTCATAGGTCCACATATATTAATATGGACTAATTCTAGAATATCATTAGATGTATGGGTCTTACTTTTGAAACTTGACTTTGTCATTTTACCTTTTTGACAATTTTTGCACATGATGTTGTCTATCTTTGTCATCGTCGGTAAGCCTCTAACATTTCTCCTTTTGCTTATTTTTATCATGTTGTCAAATTCACATGACACAATCTTTTTTGCCACAACCATATGTCTTTGTTTCTAGTCATCAAGTAAGTGGTGTTAGTATCATTCAGATAGAATAATTTACCTTTATTCTGTTCACCGGTACCAATGATTTTTCCTGATTCATTGAAGATCTTTGCCTTCTTGTTCTCAAATGCTACTCTGTGACCTGAATTATTTAGCTGAAACACTCAACAGATTATAATTCAATCCTTTTATCTAATAAGAATTTTCACATTTAATCAGGTTATTCAACATTATTGTTCTTTTACCTTCAACTAGACAAGGTGTATCATTACCCATTGTTATTGTACCACCATTATAATACTCAAAAATGTTAAACTTTTCTTTGTCACCGGTCATGTGGTGAGTGCAGCCACTATCTATAATCCAAATGTCATTCTTGCTAACCTTAGATATGAGTGTAGTTTCTACATACCTTTCATCTTCATATGAATCATCCTTCATAGCTACAAATACCATCACGATGTCTTCATCAGGTTCGGTGTCAGTATCTTCATCTTTGCAAGAAGCTAGATAACTAGCCTTCTTTCCTTTGTCCTTGTAGTCTCGGGTATCTCTTCTTTTTTATTTTTGGTAACCTCTATAATCTTTGTTATCACCTATGTCAGATTTCTTCTCAAAAGATCTATCATTACTTTTGTCATCTTTTCTTCTGTTATGACATCTTGTAGCAAAGTGTCCAATCTCTTTACAATTAAAGCATACAAGTGGTAACTTGCCTTTGTATTTACCTTTGCCTCTCTTCATTCTTCTAGCCATAAGTGCTTCTATTTCATCTAGATCTTCTTCTTCAGTTTCACTTTCACTCTCTCTTGTAGATGAGTGTCTATGACTTGATTTGCTTATTCTCATAGAAGACTTAAATGCAGACTCTAAGTTTGGTAAGACACTATTGTGAAAGTTATTCATTTCAAATGAAATCAATCTACCAATTAAACTATCAAGAGTAACTGTATTTTTTGCAAATGCTCTCATTTCTTGAATAGAAGAAACTCTAATAGCATATATAGACAGTAAGGTTCTTAAGATTTTACTTACCACTATCTCATCTTCAAGTATACCTCCAACACCTCGTATATCATTGACTACTTCTTTTATCCTTGTGTTGTACTATGTGATGTTTTCTCCTTCTTAGATTCTGAGATCATCAAACTTTCCTCTAAGGCTTTCTACCTTGGCTCTTAGAAAATTTGTATCACCTCCATGTACAAGCTTCAGTTTGTCCCACATTTTCTTTGCACTTTTGAAATCCTTGACATCTTCAAATTCAGCATCAAAGAGTGAGGAAGAAAGCTCTATAACCATGCAGTTATTCTCATGCTTCTCTCTCAATTGATCTACTGTCAATACTATTGTAGGAACACATATTCGGTATCTAGGAATTGAGTAACACCATTACCAATACCTAATAAGTGGATTCTTATCCCTCTTTTCTATGAAGCAAAGTTGTCTTTGTTCAACTTTGGCACTGTTAGCTCTTTTTCTTGCACCACAACCTTAAAATGATAGTATACTGATTTTAATTGAATGCAAACTCCCTTTTGACAAGAGAAAGGCTAATTTCTAAGGTATTTGATAACATTGGGGATACCTATTATCACCTCCTTCATTTTTGAGTTCCACAGACTTAGGCAGGTATTACCTATTAAAAGATTGTTGATTCTTTAGCCTATGTATTTGGTGGACTAATTCATTCACTAGTTATTTACTTCAAACCTCACTATAATAAATTATAAAGTACCTTGGAGATTGTAGTAGTTAGTTTGAAATAGAGTACTACAAGCCAGGATATGGTATTAATAACATAAACCAATGAGACAAGGACTTTCATCCTTCTTCCTTTTACTTTAGGAGGGGCAACCTAATGATTTACTCTTTAAGAAATCAACAAGCTTCAACTGTAATAACTGTGAGTACAATTGATTTTACATATATATTCAGACAATAATTGATTTTGAATAGTATTGAATATTTGGATGATGATAGATTACCAAACAAGTTCCTATACCAGTGCTTATCCTTGGGCTTATAGAATCAATGAAAATCCATAGAGATATAAAAATAGAATACTGTAAGATGCCTTACAACCTACATGCAACTTAGATAAGATGCCTTGCAAACTATGATATCACTTCTACAATATTATATCAAATCCTTAGATATTGTTATGCTCCCTGAAACTACTCACAAAACTTAGTTCTTCCCTTGAAAGAAACTTGCAAGCAATTAGATAGCTACCTTGTAACCAATACGCTTAAAATTCCTTATAGATTAAACATAAAAGAGCATACACAATAAATAAAGAGACAAAAATATTATAGAGTAAATTTGCACTATATTTTATTCATATATTTCTGCTTCAGTACATAAAAAGCTTAAAAAGCTCAAAGATACAGACTGAAATTTAGAAATCCTGGTTTGCCAATATATTTCATCTCCTTTAACTATTACAATTTTTATCTATTTATAGGTCCTTAACCATCTTGGAATCCTTAAAGTTAGGATGCAATAAGATTCGGATGGTTTAAGGAACCTAACCCTAAAAAGTATAGAAAATATAAGAAATGAGAATGTATAAGCGGTGGGAAGACAAAAATAGGGGATGAGATTTGATCTTCTTTGTCTTCATCTAGATTTTGGTGCCTTTGTCTGACAATGTTCAGGATAGCATCAAATATTTATATTGAGATCAAGTGACCACCATTTTAGGCTAACATACACTTGTCTTTGATAATAACTAACCTCCCTATGTTCAATGATCAAGCGCCAAGTGTTCCTCTTTACTCCTCATCCAGGATCTCCTCCTCTATTACTACAGGCTTTTTCTTCTTTGGTTTGGTCATCATATCCCAAGTTGTCACCTCACCCTCTGCAGGCCATTTGAAACTTTGTATACTCTATAGTTGCCCCTTCTGTCTCTCCCATTTGACATCAGTGATGCTTTTGACATCAATCAAAAACTTGTTTATGTCAGTCTCTACCCTGAATGCTTCATCCAAAATCTTGTTAAATCCATCTAAATCCAAATCAGATTCTGTAATAAATGCCTCATTGCTTGGCATTCTACTGTCAAACTCACTTCTCCAAGCCTCCAAGGCCTTGACCTGATCATCTTCTCCTTTCAAAGGAGGAACAAACCTATTAAAATCCAGTGAAAATAGGCTTATTTTAGCCTCTATCTGATTGAGTTGAACTTTCAAGAAAGATAAAGATACATTTACCTTTTTTATCTCATCGTCTACCTCTGTAACAATTTCTAGTAAATCTTATCTGTGTTGCTGCAAAGAGGAATGTTTCTCAAACATTTGCATCCTAGGAGACCAAGTGACAAAATAAGGGTTCAAAACTAAAATATGCCCTATTACTTCAGCATGTAATGTGTGTAATTTGTTCTAATAATTAAGGATGATATCTATTTTATCATTTAGTATATCTATCCTATGCTGAAGAATGGTTCTTAATACATTAATGGCCACCTCATTATTCTTTTTGGCCACATCCTCTGTTTCAACCACTTCCTTTGCTTCAATTTTTTCCTTTATTTGCAAAGGTTGCACTGAGGGCACATATACCACTTTGGGTTTGTCTTGTAATTGCTTTGTCATATCAGCAATTGCCATGTCCTGTTGATGTATCTTTATATGATATAATTCCCTATCCTTTGCTAGGGCACTAGCCTCCTCAATCAAAATACCACACTTTTCAGACAACTATTTTTTCTTATCCTCATTCAAGTGTGCCCAATGTGTCATGATCTAGGAAATCTCAAGATCTCCAGTATTCTGTACTGTCCATACCATTTGATTCCCAACCATGCTCTCCTGAATATTTACAAGTTGAGGCTTCTAGTTCTTTGGACATAAGTTCCACATGGAAAATGCTTGTGATTTTGGACTATATCCAAACCCTTTGATCATATCACCCATCTAGATCTCACTTGCCATCTTAAGATTTGTTTTTTTTTCAATTTGATCAATTATGAATGCTGAGGCTAAATCCCAGCCCTTAGCAAGAAAAATTTCATTGTTTAAAGCCATCTTTCTAGCCTCATCAGGAGAGACATCTTCACTGTTAGGGTCATAGGTTTGTAGAGCTAGCAGAGCCTCATTTGTCACTCCCTCTTCACAATCTGACTTTAGTTGTTCTCTGATTTGCTCCTTTTTGTGCCATCTTAAGAAGTCTTTAAACTCATTAGTTTTTATAAAGCTGTCATCACTTAGGAACTGTTGCTGGTGAAGTAGCCTTTCATCAATACATGCCCTAAGAGGAAATTCTATGTTCTCCTCTTCATCATGATATTGTCTCTATCCTTTTCTAATTTATTTTCTCAAATTGTGGTCATACAATCTATTCCCAGGAATAAGAGCACTTATCCTATCTCCTTTTTTCTCCTTTCTTGTATAAGAGGTTTGACTAGGGTCAACTTTTTTCCTCTGGGTGGTAGGCTCCTCTATATCATATGGTTGGGAAACCTCAGTCAGGTCTATGATATTCCCTTGTTCTCCTTGTATCTGAGCTACCTCTACAACATTTTTTTGGGCTTGATTAATTTGAGGTGGATGGGCATATTCCCCATCACTCTCACTCTCATATTCAGACTCTGAATATTCAGATTCTTTTCCCCCTTTTTTCATATATAAAACTCTATCTAATTTCTCATAGAGTGTGTAAAAGTTATCAATCATAGCTTTGATTTTATCAAAATAGGGTAGGTCAGGGTAAAAACCTCCAAATGATAATCCATTTCTTTTTATTTGCTTCTCCAAATTTAGTAGCTCCTAAATTCTCTCCCTTCTAGTTCTTACCTCATCTTCATCAAGGATATTCCTTGTAACATCCTCCTCCACACAAAAACCATGTACATTTGTGTTTGGTATGGTAGGAGTTATGACCTTCCTAGCTCCTACAATAAATCCTTCTAGATCAATGTACCTATACAATGCTTCTCCCATCTTGCAACTTTCCAACCATGTGCTCACTAAATCAATAGAACCCTTACCAATTGTAAACTAAGAAATTTTGAATTACCTAGGGGTTCATGTCCCCTTCCTATGTGGTGCAAAGTGCTCATTATCTGTCAACAATAGCTACCAAATGAACTCCATAGTTGCAACTCTGGATGGCCCATGATATGGTAGGACATGAGGATGATGTGTGCATCTATATACCCTAATCATAGTAAAATTCTCTTCTAAAAAGAAGTCTCCCCAATTCTAGTTACCCTCCCATTTATCAACATACTCACAGGGTCTCAACAACTGCATCACCTTCACTGGGAGCCTAGTCTTGCTAATACCCATACTCTACATCAAGGGATATACAATCCAATTCTCAAATCCACAAAAGTAACAATCCTTGGATGTATAAATCCATATCCTAATCCAAAATTGAATAGGATTGGGCCAGTCCTAAAAAATCCTTGAGGGTTTAAGTTGTTTACATTCATAATACCATAGTTGAAATGCAATAACAAATGCATTAGGATAGAATAATGTAAAAACCTAGGATCCTTTTCCTTCGTATTTTTCTCCTTCTTCTGCACAGCTACAAACCCCTCATGCATTTTTTCAATGATATATCGTATATAGTCATAACTAGTGCTAGAATAGACATCTTGAAAATCTAACACCATCATTAAAATTCTAGAATTTATTTTCTCAGCTCCTACATCTATACCCAACACTCTACACAAAGCATAAGAAATGTACTTGATATAGAAATGTAAATCTTTAAAATAGTAGGGTGCAGTTCCAGGTATAGGGGCAATATGGTTTCTAACTTCCTCAAGAATATATTTTTGTAACTGGTTTCTAGCAACCCCAAGCTGTAACCTATACCTTTCTTCATTCTTGGTAATATTAATCTTGGTGGACATGGTACTATATAAACCAAAGGCTTGCATGAATGAATTCCTATTCAAAATCAACAATGCAGTACCATCATTCTTTTTAATTGTCCTAAACAAAGAGTCATAATGGCTTTCAAGACCTAGAAATAAGTCTACATCTACATAGACATCAGGGAAAATTAACCTAGCCAGACCACTAGTCCAAGGGTTTTATATAGGGATGGCTTTATCAGAATTATTATAAAAATTGTTGTACAGAGAAAAACCTGTGGAACCTAGAGTACGGGCATCTCTAATTTCACAGTACTCATCTGCCAATAAGTTGGAATTTTCCCTCTTGTTCTGCATAGACCCAGGAAATAACTTCAGAAATTAATTAGATAAATTCCTCTTTCCCTTAGCATCATCATCCACTTCATCACTCTTCCCACTGGTAGAAGCCACACTGACTGCTTTACTCATCTTGCTCTATTTTCACTTTCTCTTTTACTGATATTGAGACAAATCTTCTCTCACGACTTCCTACTCTTCTCTGTGAACTACTAACAATTCAAGAACTGTGAAAACTAGAAAATCACCCTGAAATTGATCAATTCCTTCTTTATAGACATAGAAAACCTAGCAATTCTTTTCTCTACAATACAAAAGAAAGAAAATTACACACACAGTCACTTATGCTTCCTTAAATTCAAAATTTGCAATTCGTACAATAGCATCCAACCTTTCTCTAGTGTCAAGGCATCATATAAATACGGTCCTAAAATAGTTACTATGTTTCTTAGGATCTTTTTGGTTGAGTTGGAAAAAGTTTTCATATTGTCCGAGCAACTTTTGACAATGTTCAGCAAAACTAAGTGAATGAGTTCCAAAACTCTTCAAACCTTCTCAAAAACCATAATTATGACCAAAATAAGTTCCTAACCAATATTTGACCCTATTTACATCATTATCATGTCATCATTACTCTTGTGCCAATTTGAAGACTTTACAACCTCTTAGCCTTAAATTGCACCTTGACAAGGTCCTAAGACTTAAAAGACCTAAACCCTATTGTACCCATACTGTGGTAAACATGAGCTTCAAAAAAACATAAAAAACATGCCCTAAGGCTCACACAATACTGAACAAACATAAATTTCTTATTTTTCCTAGTCAACCTATGGGTGCTCCTACACCATTCTCCCCATCTGCACAAACACTAAGGAATGTGAGGAGATATCAAGGATAGATCAATGTCATACTTCTTGAACTGAGCTTCGTCCACCCATGTAGCTTCAGAATCTAGCTTATTCTTCTACTATATGAGGTGTTGCATGTATACCTTGTGTCTAATAGACTTCTTTACTTTGGATTCCAATATCCTATCTTCTTAAAGCTTCTCTTTGGAAGGTAAGGCTTCAGTACTCACATCCTCCAATAACTCCTTACTATTCTAGTTCATATAAGTCTTTTTTCCTTCGTACTTAATCAAGTTAGCCACATTAAACATTGGTGAAGTACCCAAACCTTAAGGAATCTCCACCTTGTAAGCATTATGTCCATACTTTTCTATCACCTTACATGGTCTCACTCTCTTCATCTGTAACTTTGTGGGAAATCACTTTTGTAACTTGGATTTGTTGAGATGTACCATGACATAACCACCTACTACAAACTGTATATCTTTTCTAGACACATACATCTTAGCTTTAAACTTTTGAGTAGCCTCAGTGATGGCCTTCTTCACTTGCTCCTAAATCTCTTTCATAGTTTGAGTGA
Source organism: Thuja plicata (assembly GCA_018584345.1). Lineage (NCBI taxonomy): Eukaryota > Viridiplantae > Streptophyta > Pinopsida > Cupressales > Cupressaceae > Thuja > Thuja plicata. The sequence goes on from MU227346.1 coordinate 4,342,520, forward strand.
AATCCTCTGCATGCCCACTCCTATTCTCCATAGCTCCTAGATATTTGAGCTCTCACACACCCTTTGGATGCATTACATACACTATCTCAAAAGGACTTCTCCTTTTTTTCCTACTCACACTCTCATTATATGCATATTCATATTGTGGTATAACCAATTCCCAAGTCTATCCATATTCCTTGGCTAGGAATCTTAGAACATTACCTAACACCCTGTCGATTGTCTCAATTTGACCATCTATTTGAAGATAATAAGCTGAACCAACTAACAAGTTTGTATCCAATCTACTCCATAGAATCTTTCAAAAATGACTCATGAACTTCACATATTTGTCAGACACTATGCTCAATGGAAATCCATGAATCCTCACAATCTCTTTGAAAAAGAGATGAGAAATTTAGCTAGCATCATGTGTGGTTTTTCAAGGAATTAAATTGCTCATCTTGCTAAACCTATCTACCACCACATAGACAATATCCAACCCTTTCTTAGTTCTAGGGAGTCCTACCATAAAATCCATATTAATGCAATCCCATGGTCCATTGGGAATAGGTAAAGATTGATACAAACCTGCATTTCCAAGTCCCCCTTTGGCTTTCATACATACCACACACTACTTCACATATCTTCTAACATCCCTTGGAAACTTGGGCCAATAGTAAAACCTCTATACCAAGTCCATTTTTTTGTTGATACCAAAATGTCCACTCAAACTTCCATTGTGCTTCTCCTGAATGATATTTTCTCTCATTTATCCTTTGGGAGCACAAAACTGAATCCCATTGAAAAAAAAGTCCACTTTGCAGTGTATATTCTGAGAATTGACTATGAAAATGAATCAAAATTAGTACATACCTTATATGCTTCAGATATTTCTTCATCTTCTCCATAGAGATCCTTGAAAATCTCTATCACAATGCTTTTGAATTTCACTTCTTGCACTGTAAGCATCCTTATACTTAGTGCATCTGTCACCTTGTTCAGCTATCCCTTCTTATGCTTGATAGTGAATGTAAATGCTTGAAGATACTACATGCACTTCAAGTGTCTATTACTTAGATTTTCTTGTGTGTTGATGTAGCTAAATTCATGGTTATCTATAAACACTACAAACACCTTAGGTAGGAGATAATTTTTTCACTTCCTTAGAGATTGAACTAGAGCATATAGCTCCAAATCATAATTAGAGTACTTATTTCTATCGTAATTGAGCTTTTAACTAAAGAAATCTATAGGTATGCCTTGTTGGCTTAGTACTCCTCCTAAAGCAATCCCACTTGAATCACACTCCAATGTGAATAGCTTATCAAATCTAGGTAACAAAAGTATGGGTTGAAAATCCACTTCTTGTTTCAAATTCTCAAAACCCTTCTCTACTTCAAGAGTCCACTTAAACATAGTTTATATCCCACCCTTAATGGTTTCTAGCACTATTCCACAAATGCCACTAAAATTGCTGATAAATTTTATATAAAATTGGGCTAACTAGTAAAATCTCCTTACCTCTGTCCCTGTGGTTGGTGTAGTCCAATTTAGAATTGCTTCCACCTTGCTTGGGTCCATATTCAATGAACCTTTGGATACAAAAAACCCCAAATACACAAGTTCCTATTTGAATAACTCACACTTCTCTAGATTTATGGATAAATTTTCTTCTTGCAAGTTTTTGACTACCATCTCCACATGCTTCATATGGTCCTCTTTTGTCTTACTGAAGATAATTATATTATCTAGATATAATACTACAAATATCCCTGTGAAGTCCTTAAGCACTTCATTCATGAGCCTCATGAATGTGCTAGGGGCATTTGAGAGACCAAATAGAATAACTTTCCACTCATACAACCCACTAGTAGTCTTAAAAGTTGTCTTCCATTCATCCCCATCTTTAATTCTAATCAGGTGGTACCCACTTTTCAAATCCAATTTAGTGAAATACTTTGCCCCTCCAAGACAGTCCATCAAATCCTCTATCCTAGGAATTGGAAATCTATATCTAATTGTGATCTTATTAATAGCTCTAGAATCAGTACAAAGTCTCCACTTACCACCTTTTGTGGATGCTAAGACCACTAGTACTTCACATGGAATAATACTCTTTTGGATTAGCCCTTAGTCTAATAGCTCCTGCACTTTCCTAGCCACTTCTTAGTTCTAGTCTAGTGTGAGCTTGTATGTTGCTTTGTTGGGTAATGAAGCCCCTGGTATGAAGTCAATATGGTGACTGATGTCTCTTTTAGGAGGCAATATTGCATGTGTCCCATCACTAACTATGTCTTTGTACTTCTCTTTTAATTTTTGTACTTCTTTTGGTATATGTGTTTGCATATTCTTCTCTTCTTCCTTAAGTTGCACCATGATAGTATATTCTTCACCTCCTTGTTGTAGAGTATTGTTAAACTTATTTCCACTTCTTATGAAGACACTAGGGGTCTTTGACTGTGGTTCCTCTTCCTCCAACAGTGACTGTATCTTAAATGTTTTCCCATCTTTCTTGAAAGAGATGGTGTTCTCTTTCCCATCATAGAGGGATCCTCTGTGATACTGCCATGGTCTACCTAGTAGAAGATGGCATGCATCCATAGGCAACACATCACTAATTAACTTTTCCTTATATCCTCCAATGGATAACTCCACCCAAGTCTTCTCATTAACCAGGACACTTTGTCCCTTATTTAACCATGTCACCTTATAGGGATTGGTGTGAGGTATCTTCTTCATCTTTAGTTTCTTAATTGCCTCTTCTGATATGTTTTTATTAGTGGACCCTTAATCCACTATAACTTTGCACACTTTTCCAAGTATCTTTCATCTTACTCTTAATAGAGCTCTTCTTTGTTTTGGTTCCTCCTTGACTGGTTGTCTGATTAGAACCCTTCTAAACATTAATTTCTCCCCATTTTTTACTCTATATGACTAATCTTAGGTGACTTGACACACATTATGTCTTCTTGGACATATCCTATCCTCTTACTATATTAGAAGACGTTTCTTTCTTAGGGAACCTATAAGAAAGGTGACCCATCTATCCACAGTTATAGCATTTCATGCTAGAAAACTAGGAATTACCTCTAGCTAATCCTCTTCCTCTATTAGAATCCCCTTGAGTTCCTCTACCTCTTCCATGACCTCCTCTAGGAGTGATTTCATTTCCATTCTCTACAATTTTAGACTCTCCTTGGCTTCTCTGATCACTCCCTCTGCCCTGGTATCATCCTCTATGACCTCTTTGGTCTCTTCCTCTTCCTCTTTTCTTGGAAGAATGGTCTTTCTTTCTTCTGCCTTTCTCTTCAACATTTATGGCCAACTAATAACATTGGTGCAATGTTTTGGGACTGAGAAAATTCATCTCTTCTTGGATATTCCACTTCAATCCATTAAGGTATCTAGCCACCTTAAGGATTTTATCTTCAGAGACATTTGATCTCATACACAACTACTAAAATTCCTCTATGTGGGAATTAACATCTAGATCCTTTTGTCTTAAGCTTTTCCTTTTCTTATGTAATTGGATTTCATAGTCATCTGGTATGTATGTTTCTCTCACTTTTTTCACCATTTCTTTCCAATTATAAATTGGATTCTTGCCTTCTTTTTCTCTCTCTGATTGAACAAAATTCTACCATGTAAAAGAAGAGCCTCTAAGTCTTGATTTTGCAACTTTGACCTTCTGATCTTTTGTTACTCCATCACATTCAAAGTGATTTTCCATGCCTTTAATCCAGTCCATGACTAGATATACCTCCATCTTCCCATTGCAAGGTGGTATTACTTCAAGTACCTTCCCACTCTTAGCCTTCAATGCCTTCAAGAAAGGCTCTTCTTGTAGTAAATGGTCAGGTTCAAGGGTCTTGTCTTCCTCTGCAACATCTTTTCCCTTAGCTTCTTTTCCTTCCAAATTGTCACTGACTTCATCAGTTTTAGTTTGAAATTCAATTAGTGCTTTCTCAAGTTGAGTTATTCTTTCCCTCCACAACCTATTATCAACTTCTTGATCATCGACCTTCTTGGAAAATTCCACATTAGTCATAATAATTGTGGACCCACTAGACTCAAAATCTTACATGCACTAGCAATCACAAATATTTGTAGGGCTCTGATACCAATTTGATAGGGAGGATTGGAAGAATCACTCACTGATTCATGCTCTTATTCTTTCTTGGAAGACTTATAGGGTGTCTCTCTCCAACACTTGCAACCTATAGGACCTTTCTCTTCTAGTCTCCCCTGGTTCTACTGGCCAATCCAACTATCATTAAAGTTCCTTCAATGAAGTCAAAACTTGATGCATTCTCACCTTACTACACATTAGCCCTCAATACAGTCTAAAGGCTTATAACCTCAAATTTATTTATTTGGTTTTATAGCGGTGTGGAGGTGCCTCTACAAGCTCCAATGCATCTAAATATGGTCATTAGAAATTCATCTAATTCCATTTGCAAGTCTCTCACTCGAAACTTCATCTTTAGGCCTAAAAGGCTACTAGCCCTATTAGGTCTCCTTCTCAAAGAAATAAGGGATTTTCCCTAAGTTCTTCCAAAGCAACCCTGAATATTTTCTTGGGATTCCTGGTCCATATTCCCACCCCTAAAGGATTTTTGGGGTCTTGGGGTCACAACTATCCGTACAAAGCCCTAACTAGAAATGAGAAAAAATAAGGCTTTTTGTGCCTTTCTTGGCTTCTCTACACCTTGCTAAGTGTTACCCTCACCAATTGATTGGTAGAGTTTTTTATTCTTCAATAGTTCTTGGCATGACTCATATCTTCCTTCTCCAAAAGTAATTTCATCACTAAATGATCACCTCTGCAAATTAAGTGCTTTGCACTATGGTGCTCCCTAGTAGGGCTCTTCTCTTGCTCGCCTAGGGAAATACTTCAAAAATATCTCTTGTTCTTTCAAGGGCCCAAAATCTTAAAATATGTACAAACATGAAGTCTATTAATTATTTCCAAAGGGCCATATAGTTTGTACGGTGAGAAAATGAGCTAGCAGTCCATTCCTTGCAAACTGTCTAGTTCAGGCCAGAGGCAGTGCAGATTACAAATTATTTAGAAGAAGTGCTCAAAACTAAACAAAAATATTAACTACTACAACATAGAATCTAGAAAAAACCTACATTACATCGTTGATGAGTTACAGTGCTTAATATAATCCATTAAAGTACCTCTACAATGCAAAAATAGGAAAATTACACACACAGTCACTTATGCTTCCTTCAATTCAAAAAATGCAATCGGCACAATAGCATCCAACCTTGCTCCAATTCCAAGGTATCATATAAATAGGTTCCTAAAATAGTTACTATGTTTCTTGGGCTCTTTTTGGTCAAGTTGGAAAAAGTTGTCATCTTGTCCAAGCAACTTTTCAAAAGTTGCAAAGTTGCAAATTGCAACTTTTGACAATGTTAAGAAAAACTAAGTAAATGAGTTCCACAACTCTTCAAAACTTCTCAAAAACCATAATTATGATGAAAATAAGTTCCTAACCCATATTTTATCATTAATCTTGTGCCAATTTGAAGGCTTTACAACCTCTTAGCCTTAAATTGCACCTTGCAAAGGTCCTAAGACTCAAAAGACCTAAACCCTATTGTACCCTTACTGTGGTCAACATGACCTTCAAAAAAACATAACAAAAATTTTGTAAGGCTCACACACCACTGAACTAACATAGATTGCTAAGTTTTCCTAGTCAACCTATGGGTTCTCCTGCACCAAAATCTGCATGTTTTGGCATAGTGTCTTGTCTTACTCCATTTGAAACATCTAACATTTTTTTTGCCTAAATTAGTTGACTAAACTCTTAAAGAATTGAATATTATATTCTATATTGATTCTACATACTATAAAATTATTCCCAAAATATTTACATTGAAAATAGAAATATTAAATGCTTATTACCTTTGAGCATTTGGTTGTCTAACCAAAAAATGATTTACTAGTGTGTCAATATTCTGGACCTTGCTTGTAACTTCAGATTTTTCTTCAGCTTCAACTTCTTTATCTTTGTCCTTGATATTCAGATTTGAGCTCTAACTGGAGAACCCAAGACCTTTTGTATCCTTGTGACTTTTTTGCATTGATAAAAGTTATTCCAGAATAATGTTTCTCTCACATATCTTTTCTTTTCATTTAAGCTTATTTAGTTCTATCTTTAACTTCATATTATCTTGCACTTTATGTTTGATGATGTCTTTGATACTTTCTTCAATCTTCTTTCTTTCCTCCACTTGTAATTTAAAACTTGCAAAATTCTCTCTTGATTCCTTCAGGTCTAGCTTACTTCTTTGTGTCTTGCTTTGAATTTTGGATTTTTCTCCCTTAGCTTAGAGATACAAACATTCACCTCCTTGATATTTTATTTCAATACTTTAAAATCATATTTGTTGCATTCTATACCATCGAATATTGTCTTTATTTATTCATTATAATAATATCCTATACCCATCTATTCAACTTTCTAAGAACTCCCTTAGGTAGTAAAGCTTATCTGTAAGGGCGATATAGATGGTTGAACAATCCTTGATAACTGAAAGTGGAGGGGGAATCAATTATCCCAAGAATTTTTTTAACTTGATTGATCTGGTAGTAATGTAAATCCACTCAAATTATTAAAATATAACTGAATAATTAAACATATAAGAAACACTATACATGATGGACAAAAGATTTATGTAGAAAATCCAAGATGGGAAAACGCATGCAGAAGATAATTATTATGTATATAATAAATGGTCAAGGTTACACTAGTTATGGTGATTTTTACAATAAGGTCTCAGTGCCAAATTTTTACAAGTAGGCTCACTATCAATTAGGCTAACTTCCCTATATACAAAAACCATCTATAAAAGATCAAGTTAAAAAATAGTCTTACAATGAAAACTTAAATTGATGAAACTGAACATGCACATGTATGAATTTAGTTTTAGTTAATAACATTGTTACTATCTACATCAGATCCAAATAGGAATCAACTACAAAATCCCTTTACTTACTCCTTATACAAATTTTTTATTACATCTCCTTTCAATGAGATTCGCCTTGAATACTTCTTCGCACACCTTTGCAATCCAAATTCTCTACTTCATCATCCATCATCATTCAAAACTGAAATTGGCACATTCAAGGGTGAAGTGTACTAAAAGAAATCTCTCTAATCCTTGTAGTATGAGTTACACAATGGAAAAAACAAGTAACAACAAATACATATGCAAGGACAATATTCTTTATTAGAATCAGAATGTCATATCCAATGGATCTACAACATGCAATCATACTTGTCACGCATACAAGACTAATTACAATAAGAAATCCTTAACATTTAGTTTCAGAAATATAATATTATGAGAACTACGCCATTTGGAACAAATTCATAAGCTTATAAAGCCATCACAAACATTGGGTTAGCCTAGAAACATCATATTTACCAGACATAAATAAAATGTACTACAAATAATAGGTTAGGTCTCAAATCATCAAGATTTAATTCCAATTAAAGAAATATTAATCATGATCCCTCAGGTAGGTTGACCTCATATTTAATAACATTGAGAAATGTGTCAATAATCTTTGCTGAATGGGAAAGTCCTTTGCAAGATCAGAATACACAAACTTCTTGGAAAACATGAAGAAAAATATAGTCCCACAAAGAATCAGTGAGATCTCTTGTTCAAAGAAACCAAATGAAATGTGAACCTAGGAGAAGGTTCAAAAGGATTTCACAAATATGTTGTAAAGATCAAAACTGCAAAATATCCCAACAGAGTGAATGTAGAAATAAATTCAGAGACTAATCAAATAGGAAAACATAAAACAAATATTTTTTGTTGATGGAACATTGCCAAGATCCCAAGATGCTCCTACATCAGACACTAGTGGCGATTTGAAAAGTGAGACTCTCACTTTACTGGGGCTAAAGGAAAAAATGAGATGGTCAACCTCAGCCTACTTAATCCATAAATAATCTTTTGTTGGTCTATCCTTCCATTTGAAAAGATATTCCTTATACTGCTTACCTCTTTTACTCCTACCATTTTGCTATCCAAAATCTCTGCTATCTCATCCATATGCTTCCTAGGATACTTTTGTTCAACTTCTGATCCATTATCCTCACAAGAATATGATTGATGATACTCATACAAGTCTACATCATTAAATATAGGTGAAATGTCCATATCCTCTAGAAACCCCACTTCATATGCATTCCCTAAATCAAATTTCCTCAAGATCTTATACGGTCCAATTTTCCTCATCTTCAGCTTGTTATAGGTTCCAAAAGGAAATCTATTCTTCTTCAAATATATTATTGCTTCCTCCCCAACTTCAAATTTTTCATGTCTCCTTTTTATATCCTCTCTCTCCTTATATGTTAGATTCATCCTCTCCAAATGTTGTTTTACCTAAATATGTAATCCATTCACGTGTTCTACAAATTCTTTAGGTTCAAAACTCCTCTAGTTTTCATGACTAATATCCCTCAATTCCGTTAATCCTTTAGGATTAAACATAGAAACTATCTCAAATGGTGTTTTCCTTGTACTCCTATTCTTTGAATTTTTATATGAAAACTTTTCTTGTGCTAGGATAAAATCCCGATTTCTAGTCTTTTCTCCAACCAAACATCTCAGTAGGTTTCCTAAAATCCTGTTCACTACCTCTTTTTTTCCGTCACTCTATGTATAAAACCTAGAAGTAAACTTCAAATAAATTTTCATTTTATTCCAAAGTGTCTTTAAAAAATAACAAACAAATTTATTATATTTGTTTGAAACTATACTCTTAGGAAATCCATCTATGTGCAAGGAAATAGTGGTTAAAGGAACACAATAACAAGTTAGAGTATTCAAACTACTAAAACCAGAACACCATATATGAGTAGACACAAAGAAGAAACTAAAACATTAACAAGCATAAGGAAGTGGAAACCTCTCTAAACCAACCAAGCTTCTCCTTTGATGTGTAGATTTGTCCAATGGATTGGATGTGTCCTCAATGAACTTTGCTCAAGCTTCAATGGTGTAGAAAGATTTAAGAATTATAAGGTTTCTTTTGATGTCTTTGTTCTTCAAAATGGCATGGTAACATTACATAAGAGGTGGATGAAAATGAAGGAAAAAATCCTTCCATTTATGGGAAAATGTAGGCTTAAATAGGCAGTTGAGATGCAAACTTGAGGAAGGGTGGAGATCCATTTGAGAGAGAGAACAATGATTGTTCTTTCTCAAATTCCTCCCATTGTGACAAGTGTGACAAGGAGAGAAGTTTTGAGGGAATCGGGGAATGTGACCATTTTGGGAGATATGAGAGGGGACAAGATGTAAGAGATGGATGGAGTGTGTGACCATTTTGGGAGCTTAACTTTGGGGTTGGGGTTGAGTTCTTAATCCTTTGACTATGATTGTGCTAGTGTTTAGGGAGAATTTCTTCTTAGGTTAGAGGACACGTGGGGTGATTAAGAAGATGTGATGGGAGGAGAAAGAATGAGTGGATGGGTTAGTTAGCTAATTGGATTCAATTAGCTAATAAGAAAGGATTAGTATGTGTGAAGAGGTTGGGTTGAATTGAAAACTTGCGTTAGGTGATTTAGCATGGTTAGTTTAAGGTTGGAGTTAGGAGCCATGTGCTCAAATTGAAGTAAATGGAATATTTAATTCAAAAGTGGGGACAAAATGGGAATTATGAATTAAGTTAAACAAATAGACATATTTATTCAACTTAATAGAGGAAAGGGTTTTAATTAATTATTAGACTATGGCTTTTCATTTGATAATTAATTGGACTATAGCTAATTAATTGAATTAATTGAGCGAGGGGATAACATAAATTAGTTAAATAATGAATAATTATTTAACAAATCATGTTCTAGAGAGGACTAAATAAAATTAAATATGCTAATCAAATTTAGGTGTCTAGATTTTTCCCCTCTTTGAGATGGTGCTACGAAGTAGCATCATTTCAAAAAAGATTAAAACATAGAGCTAAGAAGAAAATGATTTGATTAGGAAATATTCCCTAGTCAGTAGTAGGAAAGATGATGGGAGATAAGGATGATCATGCCCCCTTGAGAGGATGGGTGGGTTGAAGATAACTTGTGTGTTCTCTCAAAATGGATGAGTGGATGTATGCAAGATGAGAAAAGGATAAGTGGATGGAGGGATATGAAGCTTGAGATGACACCTCCCAAACGGGATATGCCATGTAGTGAGCACTTATTTTGATATAGAAATATAAGAGACTAGCCAAGGTTATGAAGAACCAAGACCCTGTTAAAGATGTTGCATAGACTGACTCAAAAAACATGCAAGGATTTCCCTAGCATCACGCCTAAGTCATAGAGAACTAGAGTGGATTCGATGTGAAGAAACCCACAAACACGCATGTAGAAAGAAACATATGAAGACCTTGCCCCTAGTTTCACAATTCACAACACACCATGATATAAAGGACCATGGAAACCATGAGGAGGTAAAACAAGGAAGCGCAAAAGATAAACAAAGATCCAAAAGCGCAAAAGAAATAACAAGCATCTTACATACCTTTTCCCATAGGGAGGATGATGGATTGATGATTGGTTTGATTAGTCTTATATGAGGAAGGATATATTCTGCAAAGACCGATGATAGATTTCTAAACTAGGATTCCTATGACAAGAGACAAGTAAGACGCTTGAAACTCAAAGGGAGTAAGAGATGATTGTTGAAGTGCTAGTTGGATATGGATGAATGCTAGGATGACACAAGGACTGACTTGACACAAAGGATGGGAACTAAAGACACATATATAAAAATGAGCCTCGGTGGAGACACGACTAACACTATGTATAGGATATTAATTGCAAGATGTACAAGAGATTGGGATGATGGATGAGATAGTCGAGATATGCATGATATTTCCCTAGTTGAGATGAAAAGCCAAGATAGATTGATGGCGGAAAGGGTGATTTGGGAATGATATATCCCAAAACAATACACGGATTGGGAAGGATGCATCCCAATGATGATGATGAATTGAGATCAAGTCTTTCTACATGGATAGGAACAAGACCACACATGTGATTGGGTGGGATGATTGATGTTTGATTTTTTGGATAGTTTGAGATGGATAGTATTTGCATGTGATGGTAGAGTGCGTAGATCTAGGAGATATGAATGGATGAAATTAGATGCATGGGGGTAGCCTAGAGCTAGATACTAATGACAAGGGATGTAAGAGGGATAGAGTGAGAGAAAGGATTGATGGATGGAAGGATTTTTCTAGAGGATTGGAGGGAGATTTGTGAGATGGAGGGATTGGAAATTATGAGTGGATAAGAAAGAGGATTGGGAGATGAAAGGCTTATGAATGAAGGGAAGTAATGAGAGAAGCAAGGTGGATATGCTAAAGTCTCCAGGGAATACATGACCAAGGAATAAAATTCACCCACTTAGGATAGGTCATGCATGAGGAGGCATTAGGATGGGGTACAATATGATGGAAGATAGGATGAACAAAGGATAACAAGATGATAAGGGAGGTATGTGGAAGATAAGATGGTGGTTGAAGGATGTAGATGTATGGAAGATGGGATGTTGGGTAGGTCTCCAAGGAATATGTCACCAAGGAATAAGATGCTCTCACTTAGGATAGTTCATGCATGAGGAGGCATTAGGAGGGGTCTGATAGGATAGTAGATAAGATCATGAGAGGATCAAGGAGGTAGATGGAAGCTACGATTACTAGTGGATGAGGCCAGGGAGATAGAAGCTAACATGATGGGTGGATGAGGTTGACAAAGGGGAGTTGAGGGATTATATGGAAGTAATGATGGGTAGATAAAGGATATGTTAATGAAGATTGTGATGGAAAAATGGAAGCCAATAGGTGCCAAAAAGAATGTATACATGGTGGAATTTATATTTCTCATCAAGATCTAAAGGAGGATGGAAGAGGTGAAATGGACAAGGCATGATAGGTATAGGAGAAAGTGAGATGGAGTAGGTGATGGATGGTATCTAGAATAACTTCCCCCATGTGCGAAGAGCATCTGGATGGGAGGATTATACATGATGCTTATTTGCTAGGTTTTCATCATGCTACTTGTCCAAGGTGTTTATTTGCCAAATTTTCACCATTGGACACTTATTTCTCTTTACTTTTTTTTCTCATTTTTTTTTACTGTATTTGACTTTTTTACTTTTTTTGAGATTTTTGAGGGAGTTTATGGATGGAATGATAAGGGGGAGATGGATAGAGGCCTCAAGCATAAATTTTAAGGTAATTGGAGCCCAGTTATAGTGTGAAGTGGAGGTTTGTACAACCTTCTTTAGGATGAGTGGTTTATGCAAATGCATGGACGAGATGTTGAGGATGGGGGATATATGTGGGGTAAGCAATATGATGGTAGGGAGAATTTGGATGAAATAATAGAAAGTGAGTGTAATAGGGGGAGGTTGTTAGGACCAACATTGGCACGTGTTGTGACCTGTGCAAAAAGAGTGGATGGGAAGTGGATGGTATATAGGGATATGATGGAGGAGTTATGTTAGGGAGTTTTGGGACATAAGGACCCAAAATAGATTTAGGTGACAATGGAGAGGAATGTGGAGATGGAGGATTAGCAACTTTGGATGCCATTGTGAATTTTTATTTTAGAAGCTTTTCATCTTTTTTCTTAGGGATCCACATAGTTTTTGATATTTCTTTGGTTGGCCTTTGCAACCAATGATATGTAGTGCATTCTATGATTGAGTTTTTCTTCACTTGAGCATGTCGTTTGAATTGGACACAAAAATATTTATATTATTGATCTTTATCTTTATGCATCTTTAATCTGGCATCCAACTTATAGCGAGTAGAATTGGAAAGAATATGAGAAATTGCATGGAATGGAGGATATATGGATGGAGTGATGGAGGGAGGATAGTAGATGGGGTGTATGGGAATGTTCTTTTGTTGATCCCAATTAGGAATGTAAGGGATACAATTTTTTTATAAGGGGTTGGTAGATGAAGGAATGAGTGGGGTAAGATGGGGGATAGGATTTAGAGATGTAAGGGCCCAAAATTGATTTTCTATGTGGATGATATGTAATGGTTAATTTTGGGACATAGGGACCCAAAATGGATTTGAGGATGTAGGTGGGATAAGGTAGGTTGTCTTGGGTTATAATAAATGAGGAGGGGGATGGTGTTAAATGTTTTGTAGGAACAATGGGAAGATGCAATGGTGTGTTTGATAAAACGCTTGGACTTTTCATTATTTGTACCAACATTTTTGGATGAAAGGCCTTGAGATGTGAAACCAAGACCACAAGATTGTGGATTTTATTTGACATGGAAGGGCTCTAGTGTACCTTGCTCATTTAGGCCTAATCATTTTCCTTGATAATGCCATCTTTTTAGCATTTGATTCAAGATAGTGTACTTCTCTCTTAGGGACCAAGATGCGAGTCCATTATCAAGAGTGTAAATGGTGGACATGAAATTTATTTCTTCTGCTTCAAGTTGACCACCATGGATGAATGTAAGTGGACCAAGGGGATAGAGTGATGGTGGTGGGAAACTTTGGATTGGAGGTAACAAGGGATCATTGAGTGGAGGAGATGTGATGTTGTGACTTTGAATCAGATAGGGGAATGGTAATGGATCATGAGATGGACTAGGTAGAATGGTGGGGTCTTCACTTGAACGGGTTGATGGAAATGGATCATGAGATGAATTTGATGGAAGAAATGGATCATATGATATAATCTGGATGGAATGATACAACCTTCATTCAAGTAAATGGATATTTCAACATGCTTTTGGACAAGATCTTGACATGATTAGATTTGTGTGGATGGTGTGATGGGGGATATATGGATGAACTCCTCAGATGAGGTGGATAGAATGATAGGAGATTCTGTAATTTGGATCGAGGGAGGATGGGTGGACTCATGAGATTCCTCGGATGGAGTGTGGATAATGTCAGGAGGAGAATATGAGGATGGGGATTGGATGGAGTCAATAGATGGAGGAACTTAAATGGTGTTAGGAGATAGAAGAGGATTAATAAGTATAGGAGTTGGAAGGGAAATGATAGGTGTGGAAGATGGAAGATGAATGATGGGTGTGGGAGGTGGAAAGGCCTCATCAATAATGACTTCACATGGGGGACAAATATGAATTGACTCGTCAAATTTGAGAGATGGATTTTGTGATGGCTTCCTTGTGAAACTCCTTGGAGACTTATGTATTGGAGGTGGAGGATTGGCATGTGTAGATTGTGGGAAGCTAGGGTAGTCTAAATATAGAAGATGTGCCAATGGCTTGTGAATTGGATTGAATAACTGATGGAGTAGGAATGATGGATTGGGGTATGGAATATGAAGTGGATTGAGAGATGTAGGTGGATTGGGGAACGAGATTTGTGTTAATATAGGTGGAAATGGAAGATGGTATATTGGGATAAGATGGAGGGGATGGAGGAGAAAGGTAGAATAGATTGGATTGTGGATTAGAAATAGTATGGGGCATGGTGATTGATTGGAGGAAATAGAGGACTAGGATTGTAGATTGGAAAATAGGTTGGAGGATAAGGAGATGGTGGATTTGGATTAGGGATGTAGCTCGAAGTGTTGTTGTGAAAAGATGGAGTTTTGTATATGACCATAGGAGAAGATGAAGGTGTGAATTTCATGTGAGTGTGATATGTGGGTATGACATAAGAAGGTATTATGGATGAAGGATAAGACGTGTTTCCCTTGTCAAAGGTATGATAAGAAGTGTTAGTGAATATGTATGGAGACATGATGGGCTAGTTTGGAGGAATGATAGGATTTTGGAGGATGCTTGGTGCAAGCTTGCTAAGGTTTTCAATGTACTCATCATGATCAAAATGACTCTCATCATCATTGAAATAGGATAAAGTTGAAGAAAAGGTAAGATGACCAAACTCAGAATAATATGATTCTGACATGGTGATCAACTAAAAATTGGTATAGGGATGAACGAATGATGGATGAAAGATTAAAGATCAAATTAGGATAGATAGTAGGCTCGAACTAGGATTTTGGATTAAGATCAAGATAGGAGAAAAGACTGATTCTGAAGTTGATGGAAAGGTGATGAGTAATGACAAAGATGACTCTTCTAGCCTAGGATATGGGTAGAAATGGAGGATCTAATGATACTAGAAGAAAATGGCACAAGATGATAGTAAGGATATGATTATGAAACTAGGATGATAGAATTGTAGAGATGGACAAGTTTGGACTAGGAATTTGGGATCAGTGTTTGACTTGGTAAATGTTTGATTTTGGTGAAATTTTGACTTATTTTTGGAAAAAACATGTGTAAGAAAACCACGTACATCAAACAAAAAGTGCATATTTAGAACCAAACACATTCAAAACCTAGGATGGATAGGATACTATTTCCTGAATACCCACTTGGATTTCTCCATATACCTTAGACAAAGTGGACAAGTAGAGATTCTAGGGTGACTGGATCCCCTCCAAGGTACAGGAATCACTAGAATCTCTCACCCCAAAGGTCCAAAAACCTTGAGGATCTTATGTCTCACAATGAAGGGTACTTGTGGGGTGTCTTAGTCAGTCTCTGACCTTCTGTAGCAACAAATATATAAAGTTTTTTTTCTTCTAAACATTGGTTCTTAGTAAGATTCGTGGTGTCCCCACAATTAGTTTGTATGCATCTAACTAACTTAAGAGCCTAGTTGACCATGTCGATATGTTAGGGGTGTCCACCTAGTTCAGACTACCATCAACATGGATCACCCAAACTTAGTGGGATGTAAGCCAAGCCTTTGTTTAGTGTCTTATTTATATACCAGTTAGGGTATTTACCGGTTTGAGGTCATCTTCTAAAGGGGAAATGCTTCCTCTAGACAAGCCTCTCTAAGAAAAGTAAAATATTTGAGCAGTTACATTCATTTTTCTCTCTCACCAACGACCACAAGAGCTAGTGGGAGAGGATAGTGTATGATGTGAGGTTGTGCTCTAACAAAATTTGTGCAAGTGAACCAAAGACTTGAAGCACATGATTGATTTTCAAACAAGTTAGGCAATGTTTTGTAATCTAGAATATAATAAAAATCGCAAAGATTGGTCATTTTAAATGCACCAAGTCTAGATGTTTAAGTTTTTTTGTTCAATTTTAAAACAAAAAATGAAGTGTTTTGATTGTTTAATTTTATGTGCACCAACCTAAAGTGTTTGATTTGAGTTGTTCAGTTTTCCCCTTTTAAGCACTCAAGAATTGCAAATTCATTTTAAACCCAAGTGAAAAATTTGATTGAGAGTTCCTTTTAGCCTTTTTGATTGATTTTAAGCACGAAAATATAGAATGAGTTCAATTAATTTTACCAAAACTAAATGAAAGAAGTTAGGTTTTTACTAGGTAAATTATGCTCTAAATAGACGATCCCGCACACCTACAAAAGGAAAAGTGCACAATCAGTGATCTTACATTCCTGTGACTTCATACTTCATTCTCGCAAAGCCCAAACACATTCCCACATGGTCAAACAATGATCCCATGGGAAGTTGACCTCACCAAACTAAATTTATAGCCTTATAGCTTTACAATAGTGAAATTGTGTTCCAACGAGTCCAGCTCGTGTTCCTATTAGAATGTTAAAAAAATGATAAATAAAATGTAAACACAATAGAAATAGGGAAAAATAGTCTCAGCCAATGATAGAGTATAGTTTCATAGTATCACGTTCCTGCGTGTTCAACCTGCATTCTCGCAGGTCTGTTGGAACTAAGAAAAAAATATAGAAAAGTGGGGAAAACTAAGAAAAAATAGCTCCTTGATCAATGACAGAGACCAGTTTCACGGGTTTGCATTCCCATGAGTTAATACCACATTCTAGCTGGATCTATTGTCATTCCCGCAGGATGACATTTTTGGTGTTGTGTGAATTTTGATGGCGTGATTGATGGTGCAAATGCTTTCTTTTTCGCCTTCCAACCTGCAAAAATTGAATAACCTTGCACAAAAAATCAAACAACAAAAATAATTAGATTTTTGGTTAGTTTTCAAAAAAAATATGAAAAGATGAAAGGAAATTACCCTTCAAGTAGGTCCCACTGAGCATGCCAAAATGTGTGCATGGAAATAGTGGTTAAAGGAACATGATAACAAGTTAGAGTATTCAAACAACCAAAGCCAAAAGAACATATATGAGAAGACAAAAAGAAGAAACTAAAATATTAACAAGCCTAAGGAAGTGCAAACCTCTCTAAACCAACCAAGCTTCCCCTTTGATGTGTAGATTTGTCTAATGGATTGGATGTGTTCTCAATGAGCTTTTCTCAAGCTTCAATGGTGTAAAAAGATTTGGACATTATAAGGTTTCTTTTGATTTTTTTGCTCTTCAAAATGACATGGTAATATTACATAAGAGGTGGATGAAAATAAAGAAAAAGAGACTTCAATTTATAGGCAAATGGAGGCTTAAATGGATGGTCAAGATGAAAAATTGAGGAAGAGTGGAGATGCATTTGAGAGAGAGAGAGAGCACATGGATTGTATTTTCTCAAATGAAGTGTCACAAGGAGAGAGGTATTGAGGGAATGGGGGAATGTGACCATTTTGGGAGATGTGAGAGGGGGAAAAAATGTAAGAGATGATGAAGTGTGTAAAATGGATGCAAGATCATTTAAGGAAGAATTAATGAGATATGGATGATGATTTGAGTGATGTGACAAGAGGTTGAATTTGGGGTTGGGGTTGAGTTCTTAATCCTTGGATTATGATTGTGTAAGTATTTAGGGAGTGATTAGGCCTAGGTTAGAGGACAAGTGGGGTGATTAGGAAGATATGATGGAAGGAGAGAGAATGAGTGAAGGGGTTAATTAGCTAATTGGACTCAATTAGCTAATAAGAAATTAGTGTGTGAAGAGGTTTCACTTGAGTTGGAACCTTGGGTTAGGTGATTGAGCATGATTAGTTTATGGGTTAAATTTAGAAGCCATGTGCTCAAATTGAATTAAATGGAATATTTAATTCACAACTGGGGACAAAAGGCTAATTATGAATTAAGTTAAACAAATAGACATATTTATTCAACTTAATAGAGGAAAGGGTTTTAATTAATTATCAGACTATGGGTTCTCATTTGATAATTAATTGTACTATAGCTAATTAATTGAATTAATTAAGCCAGGGGATAACATAAATTAGTTAAATAATGAATAATTAGTTAACCAATAATGTTCTAGAGAGGAATAAACTAAATTAAATATTTTAATCAAATTTAGGTGTCTACACCATGTAATCTCACTATATTATTGGAAAAACTCTACATGTATTGCATATGTTATCTTCTTACAAGGAATAAAATATATAATCGTTACCTCTTTGTGTCTTTGGTAACATAAGTACAAAATTTATGTTAATATCATCTGAAGTTCTAGTTGACACTGTCAAGGGTATACAATCAAATATTCTAACTACTTCCTTTTTTAAACTTGAGAAATTCTACATCCTTTAACAAACTTTCTTTGTTCCTTATGAATCTAAGGCCAAAAATACTTCTTACTTAGCAAAGCCAATAGCTTGTCAATACCAAAATTTCTATCTAATCCTCCATAATAATTTTCCTTAATTAGATTACCTCTCATAGAACTTCAAGGTATACACAATTGAATTCCTCTCAACAACATACCTTCCTAGATGAAATAATCCAACAATTTTCTTTCGTCTTCTACAATAGGTTCTTTGTAAACTTTCCAAGGTTATACAAAATCATGGTTATCCTCATAGAAAGTCTTCAACTCCTCAAATCCAAACACTTCAACTCTCATCTTAATCAACAAATTTATTCTTCTACTCAAACCATCAACAACTTTATTTTTATTTACGACACCTATGTTTCACTTCAAATGTATAACTCTTTAAAAATTCAATCCATCTCATATATCTCTGATTCAAATTACCTTGACTATGAAAATTTTGCAATGCTTGACAATTAGTATTCAACACAAAATCCTTAGGAAACCTCATCAACCTCATGAAAATAATTAGTGTTTTAGTCAATCAAAAAAGGTATTACAAACACTTATACAATCCTTCCAAAGTCTTAAATACAATTTTCAACTTACCTCCTTCTCTGATTCTAATCTGATGATATCCACTCCTCAAATATATATTTATAAAATATATGGCTCTACTCAAATAATGCTTGATAGTGATTCTATTGATAGTTCCAAAATCAATCCACATTCTCCATTCTCCATTCTTTTTCGGTGCTAACACTTAAGGTATTGTTAGAATAGACCCAAAGGATAACTAAGAGGGGGGGGGGGGGGGNGGGCTGAATCAGTTATCAGCTAATTTAATTCTTTTCCTTTATTAACTACAGAATACAATAAAGTAAATGCACATTCAGATAACACAATAGACAACACCACAATTTGGTTACGGGGAAACCAAATGGTAAAAACCCCGGTGGGAATTAACACCCACAATAAACTATACTTTTTTATAACGATCCATGTTAGAAAATCTTGCAACCCTATTAGGAGTTGTTCTTTACAATGCAATAAGTATAGTGACCTGGTTAAGGGTCTGACCCTGTTAGGATTCTTTTACAAATAACCTAGTTAAGGGATAGGACTCACTGTCCAAAAGCTCACTTCTTTAATGGTGAAGGCTACAATCTTCTGAAGAATAGATATGCACTATATTTGATGATGAACTATAGAGTAGACCTGTTGTCTTGATTAGTTCTAGTGTATTGTAATCATTCACTTCTTCTTCACATAGATCCTTGATGAATAAAACACAACTGATATTCTGCTCTGTACATTTTATGTCTCTTATCTTATCATTCACACTTAGCATTTCACAAATGACTTGATATAAGTATCTTCATCAAAGTATGAGATCATGGGAACTGTTAGATGACTCTTCATAACATCCTTGTCATCTTTACTAATCACACAAGCATAATTACAACTGTGCAATGTAAACTAAATAGACGCGATGCTTCACTAAGTTGGCCTCACCAAATTAACTCTAACTTTGCAATCTTGCTGAGACATGTTTGGAGACTTTGGATAAATATCTTTAACTAATAACTAATCTTGAATATACACATGCATATCCTAAAGATAGGCACAAATCAAGAGCCAATGAAATACATCAGCTCTGTACAGACAAGCTCTAGAAACTGTAACTGCCACAAAATAGAATTGCATAACATAGCTAGAACTTCATATCTGAGTCTGCGTGTATAAACAAAACATCAACCACATGCCTACAACATGAATATAACTATGAAAGGATTTATATCATCATTCTAATAAGTACATACAAAACACTACTATATATTATATGTTGTCATCAATGACAAACATACAATCAACTAGCTAGCAAAAGTAAATCTCTAACAATATCCCCCTTTGACATTGATGGAAACATATGATATTAAAAACATCTTTAGCACATGGTGTCTTCTTTCTTTTTACAATCTTCTCAATATCCTCATCAAAGATTCTTCTACACTGGTGTAATTCCCCTATCTATTTTTATACTCCCCCAGAGTATATTCTCCCCCTTACTATATACTCCCCCTTTGACATCAATGGAAAAGGGTGTCATAAGAAATTAGGCACAAGTACTACTCCAGAAGTAGAGTAGTCAACCATTCATCAGTCACTCTAGAATAATGTACTTGCTGCTTCATCTAATTAGACTCAGGAGAGGGAATTACTCTCGACATCTCCATGAGATACTCAAAAGTATCTTTTGATAAGGGATTTGTGAAAATATCTGCCAACTGTAGTTTGGTGGTCACATAGTCCAATTTTACTTCATTATCTGCAACTTTTTCTCTAAGAAAATGGTATTTAATCTCAATTTCTTTGCGTGCATCACAGGGTTCTTGGACATGTTGATAGTACTGGTGTTATCACAATGAATAACAATAGGAAGTCAACCTGTATACCAAAATCTTTAACCATCTACTTGATCCAAACCATTGTTGAACAATTCAATGCTGCTACAATATATTCAGCTTGTGCTATCGACTGAGAGATACAATTCTGCTTCTTGCTTACCCAAGAAACCAACCTATCTCAAAGAAATACTTCTCCTTCAAAAGTACTCTTCCTCTCATCAATACAACCTGCCCAATCTGCATCAGTATACACATGAAGTTGTATATTGTTTGATTTAGGATACCATAAGCCATAGTCTATAGTTCCCTTTAGATATCTGAATATTGTCTTTATTTCCATTAGGTGATTCTATTTTGGTTCAGCTGCAAATCTACCAACAATGCCAACTGTATTAGATATGCCTAGTCTAGATTGAATAAGATATATAAGTTTTCCAATCATAGATTTATACAATATCTTGTCAACTGCTTTGGAATCTTCTTCTTTAGAAACATTGCTTCCTTTTATCATAGGAGTGCATGCTGGCTTACAGTATTCCATCTTGAAAGTCTTTAGTATTTCCTTCACATATTTGGACTGATTTATAAATATCCCTTTACCTTGTTGTTTTACATTTAATCCCAAAAAGTATTTTATAGGACCAATCATGCTCTTTACAAATTCATTATGCATTTCTTTTGCAAATTCTGAACTAAGCTTGTCATTACCTCCAAAGATAATGTCATCAAGAAATATGGCCAAACGTAATAGTCCTTCAGGTGTCTCTCTTATGAATAGGTTACAATCTACTGCTCCTTTCTTAAATCCAATATTGGTAAGATAACCATCCACTCTATCATACCAAGATCTTGGGGCCTATTTTAGTGCATAGAGTGCTTTCTTCAATCTGCATACCATGTCTGGTTTATCTGATAGATTAAATCCTTCAGGCTATTCTATGTAGACTTCTTCCCTCAAGTCACCATTTAGAAAGGTGAATTTGACATCCATTTGATATACTTTGAAGTCTTTGACTGTTGCATAGGCCAAGAGTAACTTGATGGCTTCTAATCTTCTCATAGGGGTAAATGTGTCAGTGTAATCTATCCCTTCCCTCTATGCATATCCTTTACACACTAGTCATGCTTTGTTTTTGACCACTATAAAATCTTCATTCTTCTTGTTCCTGAATACCCACTTTTTTCCAATTACATTTTTGTCACTAGGTATAGGAACCAATTCCCATGTATCATTTTTTATTATTTGATCTAATTCTTCTTCCATTGCTTTCTGCCAATCAAAGTCCTTGCAAGCATCTTCAACATTTAAAGGTTCAATCTGTGAAAGTAAACATACCTCTTCATCCACTATTGACCTTTTTTCTTTTGATCTGGTCAAAACACTGCTACTCTAATCTCTAATAATATCATCTTTTGAATGATACCTAGATGTGAACTTTGAAACTTTTGGTGTAACATCCTCATCTGTAATCTGTAATACTTCTTTTCTTGATTCAGGTTCATTAAATGAAACATCAATGCAATCAAACATTTATTCAATAACAATGTATTTACTGCTAGGCCTGGGTTCATCCTCAATCATGGGTACATATTCATAGTACCTTTCTTTAACCATTGACTTCTCATCTATCTTTACATAAGTAATTTAAATTATCTTCTTCAATCTCAAATGAAAACATTTGTATGCTTTGCTTTTAGTAGAGTAACCAAGGAAAATACTTTCATCATGTCTAGCATCAAACTTACCAACACCATCATCTCTCTTACTATAGCACTTGATACCAATATTCTAAAGTATTTTACTGTAGGTACATTACCCAACTAAATTTCATAAGGTGTCTTATCCACTCCTGGCCTTAGTTGTGTTCTATTAATAGTATAGACTATTGTATTCACTGCATCTTTCCAATAGGTGTGCGTAACTTTTCCTTCAATCATCATAGTGTGTGTTGTATCAAGTATGATCATGTTCCTTCTTTCTGCTATCCCATTCTGTTGTGGGGTTTCGGGTGCACTCAACTGTCTTTTAATTCCATGTTCTTCATAGTAGTCATAAAATTGGTTGGAGGTGAACTCTCCTCCTCTATTTGATCTCAGACATTTTAGTTTTAATCTAGATTCATTCTCCACTTTAGCTTTGAATATTTTGAACTTCTCAAAGGCTTTGGACTTATCCTTTAAGAACGCTACCCAGATCATCCTAGAAAAATCATTAACAAACAAAATGAAATACCTTTCTCTTTAGTATGAGTTTTTTTGAGTAGGACCACATAAATCTATATGCACTAGGTCTAATTTGTTTTCAGCTAAGTTGTGCTTGCTTCTGAAAGAGCTCCTTACATTCTTTCCCTTAACACATTCCCTGCATATTGTGTCAACTGGTCTTGCAATACTTGGAAGATCTCTAGCTGCCTTGACATTTCTTATCTTTACTATATTATAAAAATTGATATGACAGAGTCTCTTGTGCCATAACCAACTATCATCTACTTTTGTAACAAAACAACTTACATCTAAATTGAGCTGAAAAACATTACCTTTTGTTTTAGAGCCAGATGAAATCATGTCTCCTTCTTTGTTTCTAATAATTCATTTATTTTCCTTTTATTCCAATTGATAACCTTTGTCAAGTAGCTATCCAACACTTAGTAAATTGTGATGTAATCCATCAACATGGAGAACATCATCTATCTTGTTCTTTCCATCTAGGGTGATGGATCTTCTGGCTATGATAGGTTTAGGAGTGTTATCTCCAAATCTAACCATACCACCTTTGTATTTTCCTAGATGAACAAATATATCTTTATCACCTATCATGTGATGAGAGCATCCGTTGTCAATGATCCAATCACTTCTGATGTCTGCTTTGGAAATTAGGGCTAACTCTTGTGTCTTCATTTCATCTTCAATGTCCATATGCTTAGGCAATTTTTCCATGTCTTTAAGGGAAATGAATCCAATTTCATCTTCTCCTAAATGTTCATCAGTTACACCATCTTTAGCATGATAGCATCCCTTCCTGTATTTAGGTTTATAATTAGATCTGAATTTTGTTACTCTTGTAGGACATTTGGATGCAAAGTGTCTGATCTTGTTGCACGAAAAACATTTGAATGGAAGATGACCTTCATATTTCCCTTTGCCTTTCTTTTCTCTTTTAGCAATCATGGAAATGATTTCTTCTAGTTCTTCATTAACTTCTTCTTTCTCGTTATTGCTAGAGATGTGAGATTTCTTACCATGGACTGAAGCTTTGAAGGTTGTTTCACTTTTGGGTTCAATCTTCAATCTTGATATCTCAAATGCAGATATTTTGTTGATCGAAGTCTCTCTCTTGAAGTCTTGTGAAAATTGCATGGTTTCCTCTAGAATACTGATCTTTTTCTCATAGTCTGATGTTAAAGTAGTCAATATCTTGTCCATTATATCTTCTTTTGATATTTCTCCACCATTATTTCTAATTCTAGAAACTACTTCATTTATCCTCTGATTATAGGCTCTGATGTTTTCTTCAGGTAACATCTCAAGAATGTTGTATTTCTTTTTCCATGTTTTCCTAAATACTTCCATATTGTGTATGCCTTGTATACCTTCTTGATCTCAGAGAATTCACTGTCAGATAGTGCACTTATAAGGCCTTCTTTGGCGATTGCATTAGCTGTGAATGTATCCTTCTATTTACTAGTAGCATCATCTCTTGATAGGTCTTTTAGAGAGGGAATAACAACTTCTTGTGTGGCTATGTCAAAACTAACACACTGTAGATGTGTTATCATTTTTTTCTTCCAATCCAGATAATTTTCTCCATCAAACTTAGGACTCTCTTTTCTGAAGTATGCCATCTGATCTACCTTAAGCTGTTAGGCTTTCTCTCCAAGGAACTTGGCTCTGATAGCAATTGTTATAATAGTCCCAAAGGATAACTAAGAGGGGGGGTGAATTAGTTATCAACTAATTTAATTTTTTTCCTTTATTAACTCTAGAATACAATAAATTAAATGCACATTCAGATAACACAATAGACAACACCATAATTTGGTTATGGGGAAACTAAATGGTAAAAACCCTGGTGGGAATTAACACCCACAATAAACTATACTTATTTATAATGATCCCCTTTAGAAGAGCTTGCAACCCTTTTAGGAGTTGTTCTTTACAATGCAATAAGTATAGTGACCTAGTTAAGGGTCTGACCCTGTTAGGAGTCTTTTACAAATAACTCGGTTAAGGGTGAGGACTCACTGTCCAAAAGCTCACTACTTTAATGGTGAAGGCTACAACCTTCTAAAGAATAGATATGCACTATATCTGATGATGAATTGTAGAGTAGACCTGCTGTCTTGATCACTTCCATTGTATTGTAATCTTTCACTTCTTCACATAGATCCTTGATGAATGAAACACAATAGATATTCTTCTCTATACATTTTTTGTCTCTTATCTTATCATTCACACTTAACATTTCATAAATGACTTGCTATAAGTATCTTCCTCAAAGTATGAGATCATGGGACCTATTAGATGACTCTTCATAACATCCTCGTCATCTTTACTAATCATGCAAGCATAATTACAACTGCACAATGTAAACTAAATAGACGTGATGCTTCACTAAGTTGGCCTCACCAAATTAAATCTAACTTTGCAATCTTGCTAAGATACATTTGGCACCTTTGGATAAATATATTTAACTCATAACTAATCTTGAATATACACATGCATATCCTGAAGATAGGCACAACTCAAGAACCAATGCAATATGTCGGCTTTGTACAAACAAGCTTTGAAAACTGTAACTACCACAAAATAGAATTGCATTTAACATAACTGAAACTTCATATCTGAGTCTCTGTGTATGAACAAAAAATCAACCACATGTCTACAACATGAATATAACCATGCAAGGCTTAATATCATCATTCTAATAATTACATATAGAACATTTCTATATATTATATGTTGTCATCAATGACAAACATACAATCAACTAGCTGCCAGTAGTAAATCTCCAATAGGTATTGCATAAGGACTTAAGTTCTCTCCGATCAATCCTTTCTTCAACGATTCTTACAATTTCCTATACAACTCCTCATTCTCTACTGATGTCATTTTTATTTGTTTCTATATTAGGTAGACTTTCTCTAGAAATTAGATCCATACAATAAATGGTACTTCTCATAGGTGGAAATCTATTAGCTACATTATCTTAAATTATGTCCTCATGATCAATCAACAAATAATTTATTTCCTTAGGTGGTCTTTCTTCTCTTCCCAAATCATAATTCTTATGGATCAATGCATAACACATATTGTCACTCTTCAATCCATCCAATAATTTTCTTCCTTCAACCAAAGAAACTCTGATACTAGTAAAATTCTTGTTTTTAGGAGTCTCAATAAAAGGCAACAATACTTGTTTCACCTGATTTGCAACAATAGTATACATATTATTTCTTCCCTCATTGAAAGATTATCTATCATACTTCTAAGGTCTACCCAACAAGATATGACTCACATCCATAGGAATAATATCATAAAGAAGTTTATCATGATAAGATCCTATCTTAAATTTAACTAGTCATTGTTCTCTTATGAGTATCTTATGATCATCCTTTATCCATGCTATCTGATAAGGCTTCAAATGGTTCAATCTCTACAACTTCATCTTGTCAACCAACTTTTGAAGGCTAGATTATTTGAAACTACCACTTTCAATGATCAATTTGGAAATTTTTCCTTTTACTTTGCAGCTAATCTTCAACAAACTTCTTCTTACCAATGGATATTGTTCTGGTTCTTCATGATATAGGACTCTTGTTTCAATTAGGGCTTCACAATCCTCTGATTGATGTAAAAATTTCATAGTTTCCTTTTCTCCATAAGAAGATATACCCTTATTATTTTTCCTTTTCTTAGAATTACCTTGAGTACATTCAAAGTCTCAGTTTCCTTCTCTACCACACTTGAAACATGTTCCTCTTAACACTCTCCTTTCATTGTAATACTCTATCCTATGGTGATACTTGGACTTTTGACTTGGACATTTTATTATGATGGTTAGAACTATACATTTACAGTTATATTTTGTGGATGATGATATGATTGATATGCTCATTTATGGTTATCATTTATATGTTTATGAGATTAGAAAACCATCTATTTTTATATGTTTTATGGATCTAACCAAAGGATTTGAATCTAACC
>MU227346.1:4372821-4396729 GCA_018584345.1 Thuja plicata
ATATTGTTCATAAAGAATACTTAGGAATATAGATGGTTTTAAATGGAAAATTGAAATGAAAGTACTTAGGCATTTCTTAATAAAGAATCTTATAATGATATGATGTAGTTTGATTTGAGAAGTAAAAATTGTTGTTAGCTTACTTATTGAACTTAAATGAATCATGCATTAAATTAGAAGGGAACCCTAGAAGGAATCTAAGTTTAAGTTTTTCTCACATAATTCTTTAAAAGTTCAAAAAATTTCATAAATTTTTACTTAGGTTTTCTTTTTCAAAAAGAATCTCTGTTCTTTTCCTTGGTTCCCTTGTGGGGCATGACATTCATCCCTTCTATAGATACCTTCTCCACGTCCTTTCTGAAAGTTTCTATCATCTCTTTAGTGTGATTTTTCCTCTTTGAATTCTTCCTTTCCTTTGTTCTGATCTAAATAAGATCTTCCACCATTTGAGATTCTCCATCTCTAAAATCTTCCACCTCTTCCTTTGTGTGTCTACTCATGCCTCTTATTCAATTTTTTTTTTTTTTTTTAGGGCATATTGATAAGATTCCTCTATAGTTTGCAGTTTCACCAAACTAATCCCATCTTGAATTTATTTCATTAAACTAATCACGTACCTTGTAACCCTTTCATCATCATTATCAGAGTGACAAGATCAAATATCCAACTAATAAAATTCCCCAGTATATTCTTTCACACTAAGATTTTGGTGTAGGAGAACCAACCCTAGACCCAACAATAAATGACTCTAAGAGTCCTAAAACATATCTATTTTAGTCTAGTTAGGCACCTAGACCAAGTTGTGAGGCCTAGTTCCAGGATTGGCACAATTATGAGCCCCTGACTTACTATGGTAAAAAATGGTCAATAGGCATAAAATCATAGGATTTTAGTTTTTTTCATGTTTTTAGGGTCTTAGATCCATGTTGGATCACTAGAATAAGTTTGGACCAACTTTGGTCATTAGTTTTGCAAATATTGCAAATATTGCACAAAATGTTGTCAAAGTTGCTCAGCAACTTTGACAACTTTTGCCAAATGTTGTAATTAACACCCCCAATGGTTAGATTATTTAAAAATAAGTTGGAACTGATGGGGGAAGCCTTCAAATATCCCTTTTAGTTGGGTGGAAGGCATAATATGTAATTTTTCATTTTCAATCAATAAAATACACCTTTTTCCTGCAGATTTCAGAGGTTTTCTATGTGGTATGGACATGTACAAACTCCTAGAGTAGGAAGGATTACATTTTTGGATTCTCCTATGTCTTAGATTTCTTTTTCACTTGGTTTTAGGTCTTGAAACCCTGTAGATCAAAAGTTATTCACGTTTTACTCCTATAGCTTGTGAATTGGCTTCTTAAAATAGGGCTTGACACAAATTTACTCATTCTGGAAGATTCCACCATGGGAATTTAAAACCCTTTTGTGGAATTATTGTGCTAAAAATTTAATTTGATTTCCTTTTTGTTTGGGATGGAAAGATGCAGGTTGGAGAGAGAAAATTGATGCCCTAGAGGCACATCTTCATGTGTGACCCCAGATTTTAGAGGACAACAGTAATTTGACTACCTAAAACGTTGATCCCAGACTCAAAATCATGGATCTAAACATTTTTTCATGCTTCCCATCCAATGGAAGTGGTTTGGAAGCCCTTTCAAAATTTTAGAGGGTAGTTCCTTTGTTAAAGTGGCCCAATTAAGCCTCTTAGCCCAGTCTAAAAGTTATGACAGCAAAGCCTTCTGCTTGTTTCCAATCCTCAGTACTTGGGAATGTTTACTAAGGCCATAAAAGGTACTATAATCCCTGATCCACTTAACACTCTCTTTCGGAAAAATTTGACTTATGTCTGAATTTGTCTCTGGTGAAGGCTACAAGCCAAAGTCTAGTTTGTGAAGCACCTAAGTGTTGTGGGTTTCTTGTGAGTGAAAGAACCATTGGAATTTCAGAGTTAGGACCTAAATAGGCCATGACAGTGATTGTAAACCACCCCTGGTCTTTGTATCCATTTTTTGGGGTTTGAGTACTTATCTTCCTAAGGAGATCTCTTAGTGAATTCTTGTTTCTTGGTGCTTGGGACTTTGACAAGCTTAGTGATTAGGTTGTATTGTCTTGTAGGGTTGATATAACCTTCTCCAAGTCCTTTTACCATACCTGTGATAGGTATCTAGTACCTGCCCCTCACCTTGGGTTGTTGAAGGATTCAAACTCCACCATTGGCTCATTGTTGAAGGCTTCCGCATTGCCACTGCTGCATCAAATTTTTTTCTTTAGGGTTTTCAATTTTATAAACAAACTTACTTGGTAACCTATGGGTATAAAATTAGCTTTGAATTTGTTCACCATCCTATCCCATAATTTGACTTTATCCTTGCCTCTTCTTTCTCTTTCAGTATACAAATTTTCCCAACATAAAGATGCATGTCCCCTAAATTTTGTGCAAGCAAAATTCACCTTCTTATCTCCATCTCTACCTTCATAGTCAATGTATTTTTCCATCTTTGTGATCCAATCTATCAATTCATCTAAATATAAATTAACATTATAATCAGAGGGATTAAAATGTTGTCTATCATTCACACCAATTAGGGATTTTATAAACCTATCATCTCCTTGTCCAAGTTTAGGTTCAATTTTATCTTCACCTCCTTTGGCTTATTATTCATTTCTTTATTCTTCTTTATCACTTACATACTTAATATGTTTAAGTCTCCTATGGGCCACCTCCACAGCTTCTGACTCAGCTGTATATTTTCTCTAAATGTCTAGCACTACTAGATATGCATCTCTCATTCCTCCTCTAACATTTCCTCTATGATTCATCTTACACAATTTCTCTCCAAGTGTAGGTCAGATACTCTCTCTGCCACCACACAACATATAAATTTAGGACTTTGCAAACTCAGGGACCACAATCTACCTCAGTAGGATCAAAAAATTGCTTTGACTCAAATATATTTGTCCAATCCTTGCAGCATGAATTACAAACTAGAAACAAAAAGAAAAAAAAAAGACAAATGCAAGAGCAGTCTTCTTTATTAGCTTCAACATATCTTATACACTTGATCTGCAACATAAAGTCATACATGAGAGGAATACATGCCTGATTAAAATTATAAATCCTTACACAATCCTTAACATTTATCTACAAGGATAATATTATAATAAATTCCCCATTTGAAACAAATTCATAAGCTTATAAAGCCTTTGCAAACATGTGTCAGCCTAGAAAGATCACATTTCCCAACGAGAAAGAAAATGTATTACAAAAAATAGGTCAAGACCCAAATCATCAAGATCTACTTCCAATGAAATAAATATGAATCAAGATCCCTCAAGTTGGTCAGCCTCAAAAGTAATAACATTTAGAAATTATCCATTATGGTTTTTTGAATGGGAAATTCTATTGTGAGATCAGAAAACACAAATTGGATAGAAAACATGAAGAACAATATAGTCCCACCAAGAATTAGTGATATATCCTATTAAAAGAAACAAAATGAAGTGTGAACCTAGGAGAAGGTTCAACATGATGTCACAAACACTCTGTAAAGATTGCAACTACAAAAGATCCAAACTAAGAGAACATAGAAATAAACTCAGAGACTGATAAAAAAGGAAAACAAAAAACAAATTTGTTTTTGGTTGATACAAGATTTTCATGATCCCTAGATTCTCCTACATCAAAAATAATTTTTTAAATATATACCCATATAAATGGTATAAATCCTTAATGAATTGGTCAACCAAACATGTTGGCATGAATAACAAAAAGGAAATATTTATTAAAACACACACTATCATCAAAGTCAAAGGATAGGTCACACACAGGATCTTCTCTTTCACCTTACCATAGGAATAGTAGGTAGGTAATTCATATGATAGGAATGTTAGAAAAAAAAATTATTTAAACATAAAATTTTAAGGTACACAAAATATATTTTGGTGCCAATCTACACACAAAAACTAGACCATGTCTAGATATCAATAAATTTAGAACCAACCGGAAGAACAAAGATAGATGCACCTATAATGAATTACATACTTCATGTATATCCAAACAATATGGATACCATGAGAAAGCATTTTAAACTAGAAGCCACAAGAAAAATATTGATCTTCATAATTCTGCACTATCTATCTTCAACTAATGTTACTAAAAATAATCACATAACCATAGTGGATCAACTTCACATAACTCACCAACAAAGGATACAACAGGATATAAAAACAAATTATATCAACATATCATGCTATACACCGTCTAGAGCATAATATTTTAGACCATAGGTTTTTTTATCAATGACCACAATGCCAAACCAATTCAATAGCCTAGTCCATAGTGCATAGAGTTAAGCTTCTGAATATAACTATATTCATATAACCAAAACTTATTCCAATTAGTTAAATTTCAAGATTCATGCCTTACATAAATAAATCCATTTTAAGAACTACAAAATCATGCTTGCATATCCTTTTGATTTACTCAATCTCACAGAAATAAGTATTAAATTATTTAATTCCTCCCTTAGAGGAAACCCATATACAAATTACAATGTTGGAAAAGACGTTTGCAATGATAAATCAGAAATATCATTGATATTGTAACTTGATATGAAGATTAGGCAAATAATCTGCAGACAAATCTAAAATGCCCATTATTATTTCATGAAAATTGTGTTAAACATATTGAGAAGATGCTAGAACTTTGTCATTGATTTCAAAACCTTCATGCTAGTTGCATATCTATGGTTGATATTTTAATTTGGTCATCTGTGGTTCGGTTATACGCATAATCATTTTTGTACATGTTTTTTGGGGTTATTTTGTTGGATGTACTTGTTCTTATTATTGAAATTCATCTCTTTGGTGTATTTGTATATTCTGGTGATAGTTGAAGCATTGAGTTTTGGTTGGTATTTGTTGAACTCTAAGGTTCAAGAGTTCTTCTTCATATCCTTGCTACTTGGAAAGTATTGTATTTCATTGGATGTTTTTGGTGTAATAGTTATATTTTGTTTCTAGACAGATTCTATTAGGTTTTGTCTGTTAGTTGGTTCAAATTTTTTTTTGATCAAGTTATGGACTTGGTTGTGGTGTTCTAATGGTTCTATAATTTACATATCTTCAGGAATTCTACTATGTAACATGCATATCTTAAGGGTGACCTATCTTTCGGTCCTATAGTAACATGATGTGAAGACTTCTTATGTATGAACTATATTTAGATTCAATGGTAACATGTTAAATATAATTTTAATATCCATTATATTGAAGGTAACATGTGTTTTGTCTTAGCCAACATATGTGGTTATCTTATTGTATGTGTATATAAATAGAGAAATCGTTTGTATCTAACGAAGCATGCATGTATTAGAGTGAGAGAGAAAGATGAATGTAATAATATGCAAGTTGTCTTCAATGTATTTTTAGCAGTAGTGTATAAGAAGAATGAAGTTGAGATAAGTATCCTTGTGATATCGGTAGAAGACCTTACATATTGAGTTACATGAATTTTGTATATCATAGAAAAATATCTGAACCATTTCTATTGCTAATAGTCACTCTTGTATCAAGTGAAACTATTTCATCCATAACTAGATGCATTTCTATCAATTCACATTTTGTAAGGCATCTTTTTTAAATCATCTTTTGTATAAGGGTAGTTATCCCGACTGATAGTGAGCATAAAAATAGTGAGAAAACTGATAGTGAGCTATTGTAAAAATCACCTTAAATAATTTTTACTTTCATGAGAATTAGATTATTCATGGTTTTTCCCAATTTGGGATTATATATTATATTTGTTGTTATGGTGTTGATTATTCTTGTTCTTTCATGTTTTTATCACTCTTAATTATGTGAATGCTTTATGCATATACTAGATCAATAAACAAATTAGAAATTGGTTTGGAGTAAATGATGCACCCCCCCTCAGTTATTCATCTCATTCAACAATTAGTATCATAGCTTCGTCCATTGTAGATAGAGTTTGACCACTTGCGGGAGATCTAGGATGTTTGAATAGATGGAAGGAGAGTATTATTCTAATAAGGATGGAAAGATCATGATGAGTGATATATAGTTCTCTAAATTGGAGATTGAGAAAATAAAAGAAAATATAAAAGAAGCAAATGCATGTATCTCAAAGCTAAGGGATCATATATACAAATTCAAGGAAAGGCACAAGGAAGTAAGTCATGAATTTAAGGAGTCAACAGAAAAAGTGGTGAATCTTTAAAATTAGCTGAGTGACGGGAAAAATATAGAGGAATTTATCAAGGAATAGTTCAAGCTGAAGATGGAAGATTAGAACAAAACAAAAGGAGATCTAAAGAAAACTATAAAGGAATGGAAGAATACTAAAGAGAATATCAAGGACATCAATAAGAGAAAGTGAGATGAAAATAAAATATTGGATCAAGAACTAAGGAAGATGAGATCTGAGGTGAAGGTTTGTTAGAGTATCACTATTTTGGATAAACTTTTAGCCCTCTAAAAATGTCACAAGGACAAGGAATGATTATTATTCACTCCTGAATGTTCATAATTGAAGGAAACAAGGTAAAAAGAAGGTATTTGAAGTTGAAGTAAAATGTGACATAGCAAGAAAGGTCATAAATATGAATACATCTACAAGAAGGGCTTCAATCATAAAATTGAATGATCAAAGGTACTTACCTTTTAATAGTTAGTTTTCCATATGAAAGAATTTTTTTGATAAGGTTGTTCATTGTAAGATGAGGAAGAAACACAAGGTTCAATTCTTTAATTCTCATAAGTTTTATTAGAAAGAAAATCAATACAGAAGTCAAGCTTCTAATCTAGTTAAGATAAGTAGAATGAATAATGTATTTCATGGATATTGATATGTTTTTAATAATTATGGGCAGAAGGATAATCATTGTAAATTTAAAGTTTAGAAATTGAGAACAAAGTAGAGAAATTTTGATTATTTCAAATGTGGTTAGATTAGTCATTATGTTAACACATGCAGATCTGATTGTGCCTTGGTAAAATATGGAAGTTGATAAGAATATTGCAGTATCAAGTGAATCTCAAAAGATAGCTATAGTGTGGAAGAATAAAGATGATATTTGTTGTGGGTCCACACCACAGACCCCATCTTGGCCCTCTGTCCATGGGGGACCCCCTCTTTTTTGGGGGCTTCTTTTGCTTCTTCCTTCTCCCCCCTTGTTTTCCTATTTTCTCTAGGATCTCAAATTTTTTTGCCAAGGCTTTGATTGATAAGTGTCAAGTCTTTTCAGAATTTTGCACTTTCACACCTTCAAGATAAAGAGATCATCTGATCTTCGAAACTGTGAAAGCTCGAAAAGACCAAAAAGTGTCAAGTCCTACCGGACTTTCATACTTTTGCAATTTTAGACTAATGAGGTCTTCAGACATCCAAAAGTCTGAATGTCTAAAAGCTTGGAAATTTTGGGTGGCACCTTTCAGGATTTCAACCTCTGAAACACTGAAAGGAACGATGTCACCAATGGGCTATAAAAGAAAACTCATACACTTTTTCCTCACTCTTCTCTTTCTTGTTAGTTTTTTCTTCCACTTCCTTGCTACTTCGCCTCATCATGTGTTTTCCTTCTTTTTTTAGTGGCATCAAATCTTTGGCTCCACCTTTGCGCCTTTGCAAGTTGGTTTCCTTTCCTTGATTTGTCCTTCACCTTTGTGGTCTTTTTTTTTTTTTTTCCTTCACATTCCCTACTTGCATTTTTTTCATTTTTTCACCAGTCCCTAGGTTTCCCCTATCGTAGACTTACTACCCTAAGGTTTCCACATCCTTGGCACTAGTGTTGTACGTGTATTTCATTATTTTGTTAATTTTTAGGGTCATTTTTTTAGTTTTTTAGTTTTCTTATCTTCTTCGCAGTCGTAGGTTTTCGGCCTCTAGAAGGCCAAAAACCAACATTTTCATTAGATCCTAAACCTCAAAAAAACTAAGTGAAAACAAACATTACAATTCAGACTTGTAGACGTTCAATGTTTCTGATATCCAGAGAAAAAATCTCACTAGAATCTCTTAGCCTTTCTCACTTCAAAAATTTCTCTCATCTTTACACTCTAAATTCTCCAAAGGGGAAACCTCAACTTGGCTTCATCCTTTCACACATCAACAACATTTGGTCTTTCACACACTAAAGTTCTATCTCACCTTCAAACTCTGCATGTCTGAGAACACCATTTTAGCCCCTATTTCAAGCTTTTGTCCTTTCTCACCCTGACCATGTTTTTGGTGTTCACAAGTCGGAATGGCCAAAACTACACCAAGTTTAATTACAGACTATTTTGTGGCCATGGCCTTTATGTTTTGGAGTATTTTCAGTTTGATTTACTTTTCTAAATAATTTTTTTTGAATAAATCCTTATGGTTGCATGTTTTTTCTTACAAGAATGTCAGAAAGGAACATCAGATCAACAATGAAGTATCTATTCAAGAGGTACTACCCTCCATCTAAAATTAGGAACCACCATCAATATGTTACCAACATTGATATAGGCAATGCAGACTG
The DNA here is from genome assembly GCA_018584345.1 of Thuja plicata. NCBI lineage: Eukaryota > Viridiplantae > Streptophyta > Pinopsida > Cupressales > Cupressaceae > Thuja > Thuja plicata. The sequence continues at coordinate 4,381,349 of MU227346.1, forward strand.
GAATGACTTCCTAACCAGATGTTCCAAGCCTACTGGGAGATCTTTCAATTGCATTTCCCTGGTCTTGTCAGGCTTAGTAAATGCAAAAACACACCCAATATCAGTTCTATCCTCAAAATTGATCATGACCTTGACGCACCACTATGTGCCTGATGAGAGGGTAGTCAAGAATAGGGAAGGAGATGTGGGCTTAGAACTTAGACCAAACAACATTGAATATGTCTTCCATCTTCATAAAGGGGTAGACTAATTCAATGATTTTTTGTCAACAAGGGGCTAAAGTGGTTTGTAGAACACACTCTAGAGGCATATGATATGGCCAATTCTAAGTACCAAGTTCAATCCCCACAAAATAAAAATGTTGACATGAGAAACTTGAGGAGAGGATACCTCAAGGATGGCATCAAAGCTACGGTTACAATGTTGATCTAGTTTTATGGACTACCACATTCCATTCAACTCAAAAAATTGGATGATCTTGCTAATTGAGAGGATCAAAAGGTGAAAGGCAAAGTTCAATTGGGAAACCATTATAAGTGATAACTTAGATTCGCAATTGATAGAATTAAATCACAACCCCAAATTCTACATGACCTCCTACCTGGTGTACTTACTGGCAGCAAGAGAAGAATACCTAGGGCTAGTGAAAAATGGAGCTTTCGGCCAATCAAATGCATGGCCTTTCAAAATGTACCAAGAATTGAAAAGGAAGGCAAAGATGAATGAAAAAAGTCTTGATTACAAGGTAGTAAATGATGCATTCATATTTGTGATCATCTATTCCATAGAGGGTGATTACACCAAAAGAACATCTGAAGAGGCTGCAGCAAAAGTCAAGGAAATAGCGGCCTTTTACATACAATTCAGAACATTCACTTACATCAGGATAGGGGGATCTACTCTCAAAGACAAGAAGCTAAATACATTATATTTTTCCATTATTATATGCAAGTAAAAACATGATCTACACCAATCGTTTACACTACATCAATAGACAGGGCACAACACTACCCGATGCCAAGGTTACCGATACTGCCAAGTACAAAGTATCCCAAAAAACACTATTCACTGTTACCTGATGACAAAAGGGACAAGGGAACCTGACGAGTAACCAATAGTGCAACCTGACAAAATAGTCAAGAGTGGAACCCGACAGATGAAAGGAACCCAACAATCAGTTCAATGAAGGAACAATGACAAACTTTCAGTTCACACCGATGATCAAGAACCAATAGTCAATTACATCCCACAAAAAGTAGATCTGACTTTCCACGTCAGATAAATCATTAAAGTTTTATAGTTAGCTTCTTGATTTTTTTAAAATCTATTACATGTGGAGAAAGAAATGTAATTATTATTGTTTTTATCAGTATAACTATTTTAAAACATGCAAACTAAAGATCAAGGTCAAGTTGTATACCTTTGATTACGAGTTAACATTGTAATGCGTGATTCTAAAATAGGTCAAATACTTGTATAAATAGATATTCAATCAATTATGAACATGTTGTTTGATGATGATTGTATCCACTAAGAGCATCTAAGGATTAGACAAGAGAATTCATGCAACAACACAGACAAAGATCAAATCAGTTGTCAATAACAGAACACAGGCTACCGATGAGCAGGAAAAGGTATTAATCAATTACTATAGGTGATTATAACTTTAGAGGATCTGTAATCAGAAATTATAGATTGCATACAGTCAACTCAAAAATATTGTACACATTCTAACAAGTGAGGTACACTTAAGAAATCCTTTCAAGGAAGGTGGACTTAACAGTCCTATTTTAAATCTCTTAACTGAGTGCATACTTGATTAGTATTTATAAAAGCTCTTAACAAATTATATCCTAACAGGTCTCCACATTAATACTCCTAATAGGGTAGATCATCAGAAGTCATCAATCGTAAGCCTTTACCAGCTCCCTTCCATTCTATAGATAGTGAAGTTTTTTGGGTGCCATACCCACTACAGTTTTTACTTCCTAACAGGGGTTTTCTGCAATATCATATCTTGTTTTATGTGTCTATTACTCTCATGAATTTTTCTATGTATGTTGCATACAATTAATTTTATGAATTAATACTACATGCATAAGAAAGAATATCAAATATGGTTGGTAATATAGTAAAGATTAATTACTAAAGATGAAAGGTGAAAAGTGTTAAAAGTTTTAGAGGTACTGATTCACCCCTCCCCTCTTAGTACTACTTCCCATTAATCCCAACAATTAGTATCAGAGCTAAGTCTCTTCCTAGAAATCTTAAAGGCTTAAGAGAAAATATCATACAATGGAGAAGTACAAACTTGATAAAATATTGAGAATAAAAAGCTTGAAATACAGATGTTCTGTGAACACTATAAACAAGCTAGAATCTGTATGAGATAGCTACTAGATGAAAGAAAGAATACTTCTCGCTATAATGAGACAGATTATCTTGAAGAAGAGATTCCATATTTATTTGAGTCTTCAAGATCAAATACAAGCAAGGCATCAGATACATCAGAATATAGCATCACAGGCCTAATTAAAATCAATCTACATCTGGCTAGACAAGTCAAATCTCTACAAATCGGTCAAGAGACACAGATGGTAAAAATGATTGATGTCATAAACAATAAAAGGCAAGGTGAAAAAGAAAAAACTCTAGCTATTGATGATAAAATAAATATCACATACAAGCTACAAGAAAAGGAGTCTGAGATACAAAGACTTACAGAGCATCACCATGAGGTAACTAATCAGATTATTCTTATGAGTCAAGAAGGAAATAGAATAATTGTGGAACTCATTAAAAGAATATAGATTATCGGTGAACTGAGAGAAGAAAATGAAAAACTAAAGCATGAGGCTAGAATTCTACAACAACATAATGATGTGATTAAGAGAGCTAAAGAGAGTACAAAAAGGATGGATGAATTATTGACTGCACAAAGAAGACCCAACACCAATACTAGACTAGGGTACATAGAGCATGGAGAGTCATCAAATGAAGCTGATCCAAAAGATCCCTACACCAATCCTAGACCAAGAAATCTGACATGCAATCACTATGGAAAGAAAGGTGACACCTCAAATGTCTGCATGAGCAAAGAAAAAGGTATTCCTAAATCCACATTTACATTCATTGGACATTGTTATAATTACAGCAAGAAAGGACATAAATCACATGAATATAAATCAAAGGTGAAAGAACCAAAGAAGGAAAACTATATGGAAAAGTATTTTCCCACCTTCAAAATGAATGGGCACACATCTCTGGAATGCAGGAAGAAGAAAATTAAAGCATGAAAACCTAAAAATAAAGAAAATGCATGTAAAATGAGAAGAGTCAGTAATTCATATGTTTGGGACTACAATACATGGATAAACTGCACAACATGTGGTAGATATGGTCACATAGCTGCAAATTGCACGAGATTATGGACCAAAAGGTCTAGAGGCTGGACCAACCTAGGAATGACATGTTTGCACTGTCATAAGGTTGCACATCTAAAGAAGGACTGCAAGGACCAAATAACATAAACCACCACCTTTGCAAATGGTAACACCATTGAAGACATCAAGAAAATGAGAAAGAAAATGTGGAGGAAAGCTTCAACCATTGAGAAAGCTGGACCAAGAAATGCAGTAGGTGACACCTCATCCCATGGATATGGTGACATCACCACCCCCACCTATGTTTCAAATAGTCCCAAAGGATAACTGAGAGCGGGGGGGTGAATCAATTATCAGCTAATTTAATTCTTTTCCTTTATTAACTCCAGAATATAATAAAGTAAATGCACATTCAGATAACACAATAGACAACACAACAATTTGGTTACGGGGAAACCAAATGGTAAAAACCTCGGTGGGAACTAACACCCAAAATAAACTATACTTGTTTATAATGATCCCTGTTAGAAGATCTTGCAAGCCTTCTAGGAGTTGTTATTTACAATGCAATAAGTATAGTGACCTGGTTAAGGGTCTAACCCTTTTAGGAGTCTTTTACAAATAACCTAGTTAAGGATGAGGACTCACTGTCCAAAAGCTCACTACTTTAATGGTGAAGGCTACAACCTTTTGAAGAATATATATGCACTATATCTGATGATGAACTATAGAGTAGACATTCTGTCTTGATCAGTTCCAGTTTATTGTGATCTTTCACTTCTTCTTCACATAGATCCTTGATGAATGAAACAAAACTGATATTCTGCTTTGTACATTTTCTATCTCTTATCCTATCATTCACCCTTAGCATCTCACAAATGACTTTCTATAAGTATCTTCCCCAAAGTATGAGATCATGGGACCTATTAGAAAACTCTTCAAAACATCCTTGTTGGATTTACTAATCATGTAAGCATAATTACAACCACATAATGTAAACTAAAAAGACGCAACGCTTCGCTAAGTTGGCCTCACCAAATTAACTCTAACTTTGCAATCTTGCTAAGACACATTTGGCACCTTTAGATAACTATCTTTAACTCATAACTAATCTTGAATATACACACACATATCCTGAAGATAAGCACAAATCAAGAAACAATGCAATACGTCAGCTCTGTACAGATAAGCTCTAAAAACTATAACTACCACAAAACAAAATTGCATAACATAACTGAAACTTCATATCTGAGTTTGCATGTATGAACAAAACATCAACCACATGTCTACAACATGAATATAACCGTGCAAGGCTTGATATCATCATTCTGATAAGTACATACAGAACACTGATGTATATTATATGTTGTTATCAATGACAAACATACAATCAACTAGTTGCAAGAACTAAATCTCCAACAATCTCCTCCTTTGACATTGATGGCAGCATATGATATTAAAAACATCTTCAGCACATGGTGTCTTCTTTCTTTTTACAATCTTCTCAATATCCTCATCAAAGATTCTTCTACATTATTATAATTCCTCTATCTATTTTAACACTCCCCCAGAGTATATGCTCCCCCTTACTATATACTCCCCCTTTGACATCAATGGTAAAGGGTGCCATAAGCAATTAGGCATAGGTACTACTCCAGAAGTAGAGTATTCAACCATTCATTAGTCACTCTAGACTGATGTTATTGTTGCTTCATCTAATCAGACTCAGAAGAGGGAATTAATCCAAACTTCTCCCTGAGATACTCAAAAGTATCTTTTGATAAGGGCTTCATGAAAATATCTACCAACTGTTCTTTGGTGCTCACATAGTCCAATTTTACTTCATTATCTGCAACTTTTTCTCTAAGAAAATGGTGTTTAATCTCAATGTCATTTGTCTTTGCATGCATCATAGGGTTCTTGGACATGTTTATAGTACTGGTGTTATCACAGTGAATAAAAATAGGGAAGTCAACATGTATACCAAAATCTTTAACCATCTGCTTGATCCAAACCATTGTTGAACAATTCAATGCTGCTGCAACATATTTAGCTTATGCTATTGACTGAGAGATACAATTCTGCTTCTTGCTTACCCAAGAAACCAACCTATCTCCAAGAAATACTACTCCTCTATAAGTACTCTTCCTGTCATCAATACAACCTGCCCAATCTACATTAGTATACACATGAAGTTGTATATTCTGTGATTTAGGATACCATAGCCATAGTTCCCTTTATATATCTGAATATTTTCTTTATTTCCATTATGTGATTCTGTTTTGGTTCAGCTACAAATCTACCAATAATTCCAACTGCATTAGATATGTCTAGTCTAGATTGAGTAAGATATATAAGTTTTCCAATCATAGATTTATACAATGTCTTGTCAACTGCTTGAGAATCATCTTCTTTAGAAATCTTTCTTCCTATTATCAGAGGAGTGCATACTGGCTTATAGTCTTCCATATTGAAAGTCTTTAGTATTTCCTTCACATATTTGGACTGATGTATAAATATCCCTTTATCTGTCTATTTTACATTTAATCCCCAAAAGTATTTTATAGGACCAATCATGCTCATTTCAAATTCATTCTACATTTCTTTTTCATATTCTGAACTAAGCTTGTCATTACCTCCAAAGATAATGTCATCAAAAAATATGGCAACAAGTAATAGTCCTTCAGGTGTCTCTCTTATGAATAGGTTACAATATGCTACTTCTTTCATAAATCAAATCTTGGTAAGATAACCATCTAGTCTCTCATACCAAGCTCTTGGGGCTTGTTTAAGTCCATAGAGTTATTTCTTCAATCTTCATACCATGTTTGATTTATCTAATAAATTAAATCCTTCAGGCTATTCTATGTAGACTTCTTCCTTCAAGTCACCATTTGGCAAGGCAGATTTGACATCCATTTGATATACTTTGAAGTCTTTGACTGTTGCATAGGCCAAGAGTAACTTGATGGCTTCTAATCTTCTCACAGGGGAAAATGTGTCAGTGTAATCTATCCCTTCCCTCTACACATATCCTTTACACACTAGTTTTTTTTTGTTTCTGACCACTCTACCATCTTCATTCATCTTGTTTCTGAATACCCACTTTTTTCCAATCACATTTTTGTCACTAGGTATAGGAACCAATTCCCATGTATCAATTTTTATTATTTGATCTAATTCTTCTTCCATTTCTTTCTTCCAATCAAATACCTTGCAAGCATCTTCAACATTTAAAGGTTCAATCTATGAAAGTAAACATACCTCTTCATCCACTATTGACCTTTTTTCTTTTGATCTGGTCAAAACACTGCTGCTCTGATCTTCAATGATATCATCTTTTGAATCATACCTAGATGAGAACTTTGAAAATTTTGGTGTAACATCCTCATCTGTAATCTATGATACTTATTTCCTTGATTCAGGTTCATTACATGAAACATCAATGCAATCAAACATTTCTTCAATAACAATGTCTTTACTGCTAGGCCTAGGTTCATCCTCAATCATGGGTGCATATTCATAGAACCTTTCTTGAACCATGAACTTCTCATTTATCTTTACATGAGTACTTTCAATTATCTTCTTCAATCTCAAATTAAAACATCTGTATGGTTTGCTTTTAGTAGAGTAACCAAGGAAAATACATTCATCGCTCCTAGCATCAAGCTTACCAAGACCATCATCGCTCTTGATGTAGCACTTGCGGCCAAATATTATGAAATATTTTATTTTAGGTCCATTACCAAACCAAAGTTCATAATGTGTCTTATCCATGCCTAGCCTTAGTTGTGTTCTGTCAATAGTATAGACTGATGTATTGACTACATCTCTCCAATAGGTGTGTGCAACCTTTCTTTCAATCATCATACTATGTGATGTATCAAGTATGATCATGTTCCTTTTTTCTACTATCCCATTCTGCTGTGGGGTTCTGGGTGCACTCAACTGTCTTTTAATTCCATGTTCTTCACAATAGTCATAAAATTGGTTGGAGGTGAACTCTCCTCCTCTATCTAATCTCAGACATCTTAGTTTTAATCCAAATTCATTCTCCACTTTAGCTTTGAATATTTTGAACTTCTCAAGGGCTTCAAACTTCTCCTTTAAGAACGCAACCCACATCATCCTAGAAAAATCATCAAAAAACAAAATGAAATACCTTTCTCCGTAGTATGATCTTGTTTGAGTAGGACCACATAAATCTTTATGGAATAGGTCTAACTTGTTTTCAACTAAGTTCTAATTGCTTCTGAAAGAGATCCTTACATGCTTTCCCATAACACATTCCTTGCACATTGTTGTAATACTTGGAAGATCTCTAGCTGCCTTGATATTGCTTATCTTTACTATATTTTTAAAATTGATATGACAGAGTCTCTTGTGCCATAACAAAATGTCGTCTACTTTTGCAACAAAAAAACTTACATCTGAATTGAGCTAAAAAATATTACCTTCTGTTTTAGAGCCAGATGCAATTATGTCTCCTTCTTTGTTTCTAAAAATGCATTTGTTGTCTTTGAATTCCAATTGATAACCTTTTTCAAGTAGTTTTCCAACACTTAGTAAATTTTGATGTAATCCATCAACATGCAGAACATTATTTATCTTGTTCTTTCCATCCAAGGTGATGGATCCTCTGGCTATGATAGGTTTAGGAGTGTTATCTCCAAATCTAACCATACCACCTTTGTATTTTTCTAGATGAACAAATCTGTCTTTATCACCTGTCATGTGATGAGAGCATTTTTTGTCAATGATCCAATCACTTCTGATGTCTGCATTGGAAATTAGGGCTAACTCCTCTATCTTCTTTTGATCTTCAATGTCCATATGCTCAAGAATTTTTTCCATGTCTTTAAGGGCAATGAATCTAATTTCATCTTCTTCTGAATCTTCATTAGTTACACCTTCTTCAGCATGATAGCATTCCTTCCTGTATTGAAGTTTATAATTAGATCTAAATTTCTTTACTCTTGTAGGACATTAGGATACAAAGTGTCTGATCTTGTTGCATGAAAAACATTTGAGTGGAAGCTGTCCTTCATATTTCCCTTTTCCTTTCTTTTCTCTTTTAGAAATCATGAAAGTGATTTCTTCTAGTTCTTCATCAACTTCTTCTTTCTCATTATTGCTAGAGATGTGAGATTTCTTATCATGAACTGAAGCTTTGAAGGCTATTTCACTTTTGGGTTTAGTCTTGAATCTTGATATCTCAAATGCAGTGATTTTGTTGATCAAACTATCTCTCTTGAAGTCATGTGAAAATTGCATGGTTGCCTCTAGAATACTGATCTTGTTCTCATAGTATGATGTTAAATTAGTCAATATCTTGTCCATTATATCTTCTTCTGATATTTCTCCACCATTATTTTTGATTCCAAAAACTGCTTCATTTATCCTCTTATTATAGGCTCTGATGTTTTCTTTAGGTAACATCTCAAGACTGTTGTATTTCTTTTTCCATGTTTTCCTTCAAGCATTCTTTGTTTGAACATCTCCTTCAAACATGTCTTCTAAATACTTCCATATTGTGTATGCCTTATCTACCTTCTTGATCTCAGAGAATTCACTGTCAGATAGTGCATTTATAAGGGCTTCTTTGGCAATTGCATTAGATGTGAATGTATCCTTCTGTTTGCTAGTAGCATCATCGCTTGATAGGTATTTTAGAGAGGTAATAACATTTTATTGTGTGGCTATCTCAAAAATGTCAAAACCAACACACTATAGATGTGTTATCATTTTGTTCTTCCAATCCAGATAATTTTCTCCATCGAACTTAGGACTCTCTTTCTGAAGTATGCCATTCGATCTACCTTAAGCTGTTAGGCTTTCTCTCCAAGGCACTTGGATTTGATACCAATTGTTAGAATAGTCCCAAAGGATAACTGAGAGGGAGGGTGAATCAATTATTAGCTAATTTAATTATTTTCCTTTATTAACTCCAAAATACAATAAAGTAAAAGCACATTTAGATAACACAATAGACAACACCACAATTTGGTTATGGGGAAACCAAATGGTAAAAATCCCAGTCAGAATTAAGACCCACAATAAAGTATACTTATTTATAATGATCCCTATTAGAAGATCTTTCAACCCTATTAGGATTTTTTCTTTACAATGAAATAAGTATAGTGACCTGGTTAAGGGTCTGGCCCTTTTAGGAGTCTTTACAAATAACCTGGTTAAGGGTGGGGACTCACTATCCAAAAGCTCACTACTTTAATGGTGAAGACTACAACATTTTGAAGAATAGATATGCACTATATCTGATGATGAACTATAGAGTAGACCTATTGTCTTGATCAGTTCTAGTGTATTGTAATCCTTCACTTTTTCTTCACATAGATCCTTGATGAATGAAACACCACTGATATTCTTCTCTATACATTTTCTGTCTCTTATCTTATAAGTATCTCCCTCAAAGTATGAGATCATGGGACCTATTAGACAACTCTTCATAACATCCTTGTTGGCTTTACTAATCACACAAGCATAATTGAAACCACGCAATGTAAACTAAATAGACATAATGCTTTACTAAGTCGGCCTCATCAAATTAACTCTAACTTTGCAATCTTGTTGAGACACGTTTGGTGCCTTTGGATAACTATCTTTAAATCATAGCTAATCTTGAATATACACATGCATATCCCAAAGATAGGCACAAATCAAGAACCAATGCAATATGTCAGCTCTATATAGACAAGCTTCAGAAATTGTAACTGCAACAAAATAGAATTGCATAACATAAGTGAAACTTCATATCTGAGTCTGCATGTTTGAACATAACATCTACCACATGTCTACAACATGAATATAACTGCTCAAGGGTTGCTATTATCATTCTGATAAGTACATACAGAACACTATTGTATATTATATGTTTTCATCAATGACAAACATACAATCAACTAACTGCCAAAAGTAAATCTCCAACAACTTAAAAGATGAACAGGGATGGAACTGCACTACACCAAGTCATATTTTGCATTAGTTCCATTATACAATTTGATAGATAGTGAAAATCTACATGAATAAAGATGCATATTATGTTACTTGTTACAATTTTGAGAAATCAACCCCACCAGTAAACACATACCAAAAATCATCAGTGAACATAAAAGGATGAGTTGTTTACACTTACCGAGAATTTTTGGTTAACACATAAAATGGATAAGTTGCTAATATAACCCGACACCCGTTGGTAAGGAAGAAAATTTATAAAGTTGTTGTGACACAACACCAATATCCATCGATAAAAGGAACAAACTTAACAACCATCTCAAGCATCCTGTCAACACCGAGAATTTTATTTGAAAGTCTTCCCGATGAATTCTGTCTTCATGACCCAATGAGTTGTTGAGGATTTATGAAAAACTTAGGGCAAAAGTCTATAAATACTCGACGGGAGCACTTCATTTTGAAAACATGATTTGAGAAGAAAGAGAAGAGAAAAAATAGAGTGACAAGAGAGCAGAGTGACCTAGACTCGATCCAATACACTCCAAATAGATCACTCACTAGCCACACAGATCAAAGTAAGTACCGAGTGCACTGAAGAACTCTGTTGTTATTTTAAAGAATTCTCTAAATTTGAAATATGATGGCAACCACTTCAAGAATAGTGAAATTGAAGAATGATAAGAATAATTTTGTTAAGTTGATAAAGAACAACACCTGTGTGGAACCTAAGTACAAGATATGCCCAGAGATTGCATCACAACCCGTTGATTCTGGCACATTTTCAAAAATTCCACCTAGGTTTTTGCTGATAGAAGATGTAAGGTCCTACATTCACTACAAGATTGCTGAGATATGTGATATGGAGATAAATCAAGCTTACAAGAAGTTGTATGATGAACAAGGAAACCTAAAAGAAGAACACAAGAATCTTCAATTAAAAGGGATAACTAATGCCCTATATTTATTGAGGGTTTTCAAAACTGACTAGATTAGGTTAGTTTTGAGCATAATGCATGACCAAAATTTATGGTTGGATGAACCTAAGTAGATCACAAAGGATTTGTTACATGTTGTTATTGGTTACCCCATAACCAACAAACCTAAGGCACATAAGCATCCCTCTGGGCTAGAAGTTGAAAAAATAAAAAATGATGTGTGAGATAAAAGAGGTCTCAAGGTGAACACCATCACCGATGAGGAATTGAGGTTTGGTGCATGTGTAATAGGCTACAAAATCTTCCAAGAAAACAGGCTAAACAACATAGCTTCAATAGTAGTAATCACAGCTTACAAGATAGTAACAAAGGGAATACAGATGGATCTATGTAAGATCCTATAGAAACAACTTGTTGAGAATATGACAACATTTAGGTCTGCAAAGACTAACACATGTAAGCTCAGTTGACTCATCATATGTATATTATTTTATTTTCAAGAACACTTTCCTTAAGTTGGCAATGTTAAATGGGACACTACCAAGTCAGTCACATTGTAGATTAGTGAACTTATCAAGTCACTAGGAGATAAATTTAATTTAGTAATGACTGAATACTTACTTGACTTCAAGGAAAAGATGATGGAAATAGTGAGGATCCATGAACAGTTGATTGAACACCGTAGGGATGAAATATGTTTCATGGTGGATACAGATTTTACTCATATTAAACCAATTGTACCAGGGATATCTTGGTTAGCACCTCTTGACTATGAGATTAACATAGATCAAGCTACAAATGTAATTGATGCATTGATAAATGAGACACTTGATAGTAAACAACCAAGATTTGGAACTTATGAAGAGGCGAAATCTAAGATAAAATAGGCCTAGTCATCAAGAAGACTATCAACAAGAAGAACAAAATGGTAAAGAATCTTGAAAATATTTTGTCGGTCAATGAGGAGGATGAAGAACAAACAGAGGAAACTAAGGAATAGGGTACCATCGGTGTAGAGGAACATGAGCAAGAATCAGATTCTGAGGCCTCTAATACGCCTTCACCCCCTAGAAAGAAACCAAGAACCACAGTGGCTCAAAGGACAAGAAGTCAAACAGTAAAAGCTACTACACCTCTCAACAAACGTCAAGTGAGGACCTATAAGAGGAACCAACAAACAAAGGAGAAAATTGTGAAACAAACACCTACAAAAAGGAGGAAAAGACTAGTCAGGACCAAATCTAACATAGAAGATTCAAAAGAGGATGAGCCTAATATAGAGAAGAAAAACTCAGCCCCTAGAGCAATGGATGAAATTGCCAATTCAATTACTACAACTGGTACAATGACTGATAGGAAAATAATATAGTGGGAAAAGCTTGAGCTAGAGGACTAACATAAGATACAAGATGCAATAATCAGGGCAATGGTCAAGTTCAAATATGTACCAGTAGAATTTATAGGCCAAATACCCAAAGAGCTGGGTGACAAAATTTCACAACAATGGTCATATGCTCTACACACACAAAAGGAAGCAAGGGAGAGGGTAATTGTCACACTCATGCCTCCGAAATCAAAGATGGAAGATATCAAAGAAAAAATGAAGAAGCACTCAAGTAAATTTGTAGCAAAGATTAGAGCTTACAAAGTGCTAGAAGATATATTTATATAAATGGACAGCATGACTAAGGCCAAATGGAGACAAATCCTAGATCTACCTATAGAGTCAACATGTTGTGAGAGTCAATTACTTCTCACTGACACACCTCATGTAGAGGAGGAGAAAGATAAGGTAAGTCCTAAGCACATTGCTTTGGATAATGTAGATAATAATCAGCCCATTGACTTAGACCAAGTAATGGATGATCTTGACATTCAAGACATCACTCATTATGATTCAGATAAAGATCCACAGATAGAAGATGATGTCATTTTCATATCTCTTAAGGATCAAACCAAGCAACAAGAATTGGAGAAAAAATAATAATGACATGGATGTTGCTGATGAAATATGGCTAGACACTTCAATTATTGACATCAGAGGTCTGGAACCTCCAGATCAAATACAAAAATATGAAGATGTCACTACTCAATAGGATAAAACTGATGAGTAGGACACACTTCTAGATGCAGCACAAGTGGGAACACTGAATAACATGCCAGTATTGATGAAGGCCATCAATCTGCTGGAAGGAAATGAAAATTCAAATGCAGCAATTACAAGCATACCCAAAGACAAGGGTGATGCAGAGACATAGGATACCATAGATGAACCAAAAGATACAACTATAGATCAAGATGTAACCGATGACTAGAAAGACATGTCTAATGATCAAAATAAAGAAGATGCACAAAAAGTAGAAGGAAAAAGGTGAAGAAGCGAAGACATATGAACTGGATAAGAAAATAGAAGAGAAATCTACAGAAACACCCAAGGTTGATGGAGAGACGTATTCACCAAATTGACAGGTGAACTTGGAGCAAAAAACAAAAGAAGCTTCATCTACAAATCCTTCACCAAGCACCTTAGAGAAGACAAATGAACTAGAAATGGTAGTTCATACATCTGCTTCTACACAATTCTCACAGAAGAAGAAGAGAAAGAATAAGAATCCAGTCACTCTGGATGAAATTAGTGAGATTCCAGTATGTGATCCTAGGACATTGGATCCAATTGAATTGACAAAGTATGCAAGACTTCATAAAAGGAAATCCATGCAAGATAAGTTGAGAAAAGAAACCGAGGAAGAAAAGGTACTTGAAGTTGCATGAGGAATCCTTCAGCAAATTGTACCTGATGGGTATGTGCAAGATCATGGGGAGCCAAACTATGCCCTTAAGTGGCAATGAAAAATCAGCAAAATCAGGGTTAGTCAACTTGACGTGAAAATTTGAACTAGCTATCAACTTAATATCAAAAAGTTGTAACAATAGAATCTGTAGGAAATTGAATGTAGTTTCTAAACTACTAGGCCTTTTCTAAAAAAAAGTTAATATGATTGGTGAAAAGTATAGATTTCAATGCAGTAATACAAAAATTTCAAGAAAAAAATAAGAAGTAGGTGTATGTCTGACCACCTTAATCATAATCAAATGATAATATTTTTTTATAAGATTTTATATATAAGTAGTAGACTCCTTCTCAGATGTGATGCATATTTTTGTGTAATTTTATGCTAAAAAAATAATTAATTATGAATTATCTGCTACAACATTTTCAGAATAAAAAAACTGCCATGTCTAACCACCTTAACTCATTGAAAAATTTACCAAATTCAAAAAATTAAAATTTTTACTTATAGTAGGTGAATCATAGAATGTGACGCATTTTTTGGTTTTCAATAATGTTATACTATCTGAAAGTTATAGCCATTTTTCAATCAGTATATAAATTAGCACTTTAGAGGTAACTCAATTGGAAAATAACTAATAATTACTTACCGAATTCAAAATTTGATAGCAATTATATTGATAGAAAGCTGATAATATCCTTAAGATACCCTTTTCATTTACTCAAATTTGGGTAAAAAAAAGTCATCAGCTACATGGTTGAAGTCTGGAACTCAAAGAAATAGGGAAAAAACACATTTTTTAGACATTTGAAGAGTTGACCAGGTAGGTATGGTGCACAAAGCAATACCAAGCCTAATCAGGTACCCGATATTTTTGGGTACTCGATAAATCTAGAATAATTTTTAATTTTTAATTTTCCCTCCCCTTTCTCCCTCTTTCCCTCCCCTTTCTCCATACTTCATATGATATTATACATATTATATATATTAGATAATATATAATATATATTATATATTGAATTATATATTAAATATTATATATTGAATTATATATTAAATATTATATATTATATATTATATATTAAATATTATATAATATATATTAATATTAAATATATATTATATATTATTTTATACGTATTATATATTAATATGTATTTTACAATATATTATATAATATCTTCATATTAAATTGTATGTAATATATATTTTATATTATAATATATAATATAACCTAAGAGAGAGAGAGAGAACCTGAGAGAGAGAGAAAGAGACTCCTGAGAGAGCTCTCTCTCTCTG
>MU227346.1:4406088-4439239 GCA_018584345.1 Thuja plicata
GAGTCATCCACCTACCTCAACTCCTCCTCTGTCATCAATTGAACATAAATGGACCAAATATATATACATAAGTGCATGTAGTCATTAAAACTAATCTAAATAAATAAATTATTTTTAAATTAAATAATTCACGTGACAAATTTATTTATAATGTTTACTCTTACCGTATCAACATGACTTGATGGCTCTGTGTACCCCTCCTCAGCACTCTCATGAGACGCAGATGCTCCATGAGGTGTTGCAGCCTCTGTAGCTATGTCTCATGTGTCCTCCTCATCAATAATATACTAATATGTATCAGCATCAGTAAGCGGTCTGAAGTATAAATTCTTGCACATATTGCAAGAATGAGGCACGCATACATGTGAACTGCTACCAGATGTCGATTCGCCAGCATGATCCAGACCAAGAGGCAACAATGACCTGGTCTGCGTGATCAACTGATCACTCAGCATGTGAATGGCCCTAATACTCTGTGAGGTATCCTCTGCAATGATATTAGGATGCTGCACTAGAGGAGGTGGTGTGACATCAGTGGGGGGACAAAGGTAGTGGCCTTTTGCACTGGGAAAATGGCCTAGTCTGAGGAGCTCCTCTACCTACGCCCATGTTGGGCCTCATGCTCCAATAATTAACATTGTGACCAAGCACAAAGTCAACATACAATTTTTTAAAGAAATAAAAAGGGAGCTCCAAATTTATATGGGGTGGTTTATCAAAAACCATCCACCAACGATCCCAAAAGTGTGTGCGCATTGCTTTGTTTATGCACCATTTTATTGATAATTTTGGCTTTTTGGGGTCAACTTTTAATCCGGTTTTAGGATTAACAAAAAGGGAGGCTATAAATTCCTTATTTATATTAAGGGTAGCAATCCCATCATGGTCAAGCCCGTCATCAAATTGGCTGTGCATATCATCACGCCAATGAAGAGCAGCATTATGTTGCTGTGTAAGGGTGTCAATATTTTCAACAAAGGTATTTAGGGTGGCAAGCATAGGAGCTAAGGTAGGTATATTTTTTATATGTGTCTTTGAAGCCTCATATAGTGTTCAGATTCTGTTGTATCAAATCCTCTAAAGATTGAGGGTTTTGAAGCGATTCTGGATTGTTTTGGGGATCATTATTTGGCGGGGGGTTATTATCTTCATTGTTGTCAACCGTGTCTGATTAAATAATAAACAAATATAAATTTAAAATTGATTTCATACATTATTAACAAAATCAATACAAAACCCCATTTTTACCAAAAAACCTACATTTAACATGAAAATGAAAAAAATCAATCTAAAAATAACAAGAATTTACTTACTGGATAAGCAGTGGAGTCAAATTTGTTGCTGGACAAATCAGGTACCCAAAAAAATCATGTATATGATATTTCTAGCCATTTTGGAAACCTGAAGCGATGGGGAAAATGAGAAAATCGACCGGTGGGTTTTTGATTTATGCCACAGGTTTTGGGTACCCAATATTTTCAGGTACCCAAAAATATTAGGTACCTGATTAGGCTTGTGCTTTGGTGTTAGGTTTGCCCAGGTGTACTGACACCCAGGCCTACTAAAATGTCAACAAGCACTTTCATGCACTTTTCGACGAGTAAAAAGTGGATTTTTTTCACATCGCCACTTTTTGACCCCCCATGATCTTGCACATACCCTGATATAGATGTTGATCAAACAATCCCCATGCTTGATCAATTAGTGGTTCTCACTGATGAGATCACATCTCAAAACATAGATGCTGAGAAGGCTATGGAGGCTAGACTTGAAAAGATGTATGAATTCAAATTAGCTAAGAAGATAAGCCAAGAAGTGGCACTACAAAATGTGAAGCTTTTTGAACTGGTAAGCACAATAGACCCAATAATTTTAGAAGCTATAACTTTGATACATAAATTATGCACATTAGATCAACTCACAAAGGAGTATACTGACAAGATAGCATAGATAGATGTTGATCTTCAAAAAAGTGCACAAGGTCTGACAAATAGTGAAGAAGCAATCAAATTGCACAAAGAACATCTCAAGCAAGCTCAGATGCTGAGACAAGATATAGAGATTGTAGAAACAAAGTTTAGAGATGAGGTAAATGAGCTTCAAGCTCAACTCTTACCGACACTCTCATTACTGCAAAACCATATGATAGAGGAAATATAACTTATTACCACCCCATAAATGTTTGTCCTAGACAACATTTATGATATGCATACCATGATTGAGCTAGAATACATGGCATTATAACTGCTCAAAGAAAAATGGGAGAAAATGATCAAAGATATAAAGAACACCCACTCCCACATTCTTGAGACATTGTAAGTTACACATTTTTGACAACTTATAAGTTGTACATTTTTATCATGGTTATCAAAAAGGGGGGAAATGATATGTACAGTCAACAATAAAAGGGGAAAATGAAGTGAGGAAATGATATGTACAGTCAACAATAAAAGGGGAAAATGAAGCGAGGAAATGATATGTACAGTCAGTCATTTTAAAGAGGAGAGAATAGAAAAAGGGGAATATATAGTACAAAGGCATGTATACATGTACATATACTTATACTATACTGATGCATACAGTTATGGGGAGTCATATAATGACAAGGATATATACATGGTGTACATACTAAACACTTTAGTATTACGCACATATTATTTTTTGATACTAATGTTAAAGGGGGAGATTAAATACATTGTATTTTCCATTAGTATATGCAAGGAAAAACATGATCTACACCATCGGTTTACACTGCACTGAAAGGAAGGGCACAACACTCCCTAACACCAAGGTTGCTGATACTTCCAAGTACAAAGCATCCTAACAAACACTATTTAGTGTTACCTGATGATAAAAAGGACAAGGGAACTCGATGAGTAAAAAATAGTGCAACCTAATGAAACATTCAAGAGTAGAACCTGACAGATGAAAGGAACTTGACAATCAGATCAATGAAGGAACACCAATAGACTCTCAGTTCACACCGATGATCAAGAATCGACAGTCAACTACATCTCGCAAAAAGTGGATCTGACTTTCCACATCAGATAAATCACTAAAGTTTTATATTTAGCTTCTTGATTTGTTTTAAATCCATTACGTACAAAGAAATTAATGTAATTATTGTATTTTATCACTATAACTATTTTAAAACATTCAAACTAAAGATCAAGGTCATGTTGTATACCTTGGATCAAGAGTTAAAATTGTAATGCATGATTCTAAAATAGGTCAAATACTTGTATAAATAGATACTCAATCAATTGTGAACATGTTGTTCGATGATGATTGTAGCCACTGAGGGCATCTAAGGATCAGACAAGAGAATTCATGTAATAACACAGACAAAGGTCAAATCAATTGTCAATAATAGAACATAGGCTACTGACGAATAGGAAAAGGTATTAATCAATCACTATAGGTGATATTCATATACTGTGAGCTTTAAAGGATCTATAATCAACAATTATAGATTGCATAAAGTCAGGTCAAACATATTTTACACATTCTAAAAGTGGGGTACATTTAAGAAATCCTTTCAAGGAAGATGGACTTAAC
Source organism: Thuja plicata (assembly GCA_018584345.1). NCBI lineage: Eukaryota > Viridiplantae > Streptophyta > Pinopsida > Cupressales > Cupressaceae > Thuja > Thuja plicata. Next base: position 4,409,647 of record MU227346.1, read on the forward strand.
AGTCCTATTGTAAATCTCTTAACTGAGTGCACACTTCATTAGTGTTGCTAAAAGCTCTTAATAGAGTAGATCCTAACAGGGTAGATTATCAGAAGTGATCAATTGTACTCCTTTAATGGCTCCCTTCAATTCTGTAGATATTGAAGTTTTGTGGGTGTCATCCCCACCACAGTTTTTACTTCCTAACAAGATTTTTTTGTGATATCATATCTTGTGTTATGTGTCTATTACTTTCATGAATGTTTCTATGAATGTTTCATACAATTAAGTTTATGAATAAATACTACATGCATAAGAAATAATATCAGATATGGTCGGTAATAAAGTAAATATTGATTACTAAAGATGAAAGGTGAATGGTGTTAAAAATTTTAGAGGTACTGATTCACCCCTTATGTGGGAGCTGGAGTCTTGTTGCTGCTACAGAACTAGCTTGGATATATCTTGAGGTTTTTCTCCTAGATCTCTAAGGGTGTTCAAAACCCTAAAGTGAGGTAAGTCACTCTCAACTTTACCTCCTCTTCAAGACTCAGTCCCCCATAGAAATGACTTTCATCTTCTTCTTGTTGTACCTACACAAATAGATTCATTCTACTCACTTATTCAATGTTTTCTGAATATTTCTTTCATTCTCTTCCCTAGCCAAACTATTACCCAACTTGCCTAGGGTAAGATCCCTAGACTCTTTGCTATTGCTTCTCCTATAGAAAACAAAAAGGAAACTATGTACAAGGGCTCCTCTCGAGTTCCATTCAAGCACATAATTCTCACCATGGATTCAGGAATCTCGAGGGGCCATTACTATTTACAACTGAGAATAGGTGAAAAACTAAAAACTTGTAAAATAGAAAATAAAGTAACTAATCTACTTGCATGCAAAAGGAACCACAATGAAACTTGATATCCACTAAACACACAGTTTGCAACTTCTCATTATAGGAAACAAAACAAAATAGTACAACAATCTGCAAATCTCTAACTTTCCTATAGCTTCTCCTCTTCTTCAATTTCTACTCTCTAGATCTCTAAAATGAAGGCTTGACATGTTATTAATAACCATCCTCTCATTGGAAACAACCCTAACTACCCACATATTCGCAAGCATCTCTTTAGGAACCATTACAATTGACCATACTATCCATAAAAGACAAGATTCACTTTTTACGGGCCGTTACGAATGACTTGGCCAAGCAACAATAATGTAACCCTAGCTCTAGTGTTGGTTGAGCTATAATGTTTGCTGAGCTACAGTGTTGGCCGAGCTGGCAGTACTGGCCGAGCTAGCAGTGCTGGCTGAGCTGCCAGTGCTGGCTGAGATGGTAATGTTGGTAGAGCGAGCAGTGCTGGGAAAGTTGGCATTGTTGCCCAAGCACCAGTGATACCAAGAAGCTTATCCAAAGTTCTCGATGCCTTGGTTGGATTTCCAGAGTCTTACAAACTACCTCACACACTCACACACACACACACACACACACACACCAAAAGAAACCAACTAAGAAACCTATCTAGACATGGATTTATCTAGTCATATCCATCTTAGGGAAAAAAAAATGACCTTCTAATGTCCACACAAACTCTTGTGACTTGGCTAGATTCAGTACCTATCAGAAATAAAGATCTAGGGGTTTGAGTTAGGTGTGCCCTATACCATAATCCCCTAGACAAAAGAAAGGTTAATCCATCCTTGGATTGAGTATGTTTGGATCAATGCCCGACCTCTTGAATTCTATTTCTCTAATTCAAGTAGCATCAACATCTTCTTTTCCATGACATTTGACAAGGTTCTCCATATAGTCTTTGTTCCTAGTCTTCTTGTAGAACCTTGAGTCTAGTATCTTTTCAGCTAGCATAGATGGAGGAGGGGTTAATTTTAGATCTTTTACCTCTTTTATTACCTCTTTAAGGTTTTGATCAACATCACAAATTGGTCCTTTGTATGCTCTCAAATCTACAATGTTAAAAATTGGTGACAACAAAATGTCTTCAGGAAGCTCCACCTTGTATGCATTGTTTCCATACATTGCAAGTATCTTACATGGACCTAACCTCTTCATCAATAGATTGTGAGGAAAACCTTTTTGTAGCCTATGTTTGTTCAAGTGTACCATCATAAAGTCTCCAATCTGAAACTAAACATCCTTTTTCCTTTTATCTGCCTTCTTCTTGGTGTGAGTTGTACTCTCCTCTAAGGTCTTATTCACAGTATCATGGACTTCTTTCATGGATTGAGAAAAATCTTCAGCATAACCACTCTTCTTTACATTGTTTCCAAGATTCCTGAGTTCACATATACCCTTGGGATGAATCCCATATACTATTGCAATAGTGCTTTTTCCAATGGATCTATTGACTGTATCATTATAGGAAAACTCTACTTGTGCAAGTAACTGATCCCATGACTCTCCATATTATTTTGTGAGACATCTCAAAAGATTTCTTAAACTTTAGTTCACCACTTCAGTTTGACCGTTGGTTTGTGGGTGATATGTCGAGATAAAGGAAATATTTGTACCAAGCTTCTGCCATAAGGTCTTCCATAAATGACTCATAAAATTACAGTCTCGGTCATATAAAATAATCAAAGGTAATCCATGTATCCTTATTGCTTCTCTAAATAAAAGATGTTCTATATAGCATGCATCATGTGTGGTCTCACATGGCACAAAGTGATCCATCTTGTTGAATCTATCCACAATCATAAAAATATTGTCCATTCCTAGCTTGGTCTTAAGAAGTCAAACCACAAAATCCATGCTGACACACTCCCACTATCGGTTTGAGATTGGAAGTGGTTGATACAATCCTGCATTTGATGAAGTACCTTGGCCTTTTGACAAACTATGCAAGTATCCACATACTTCTAAACATCTCTGCTTATTCTTGGCCAATAGTAGTACCGCTGCACCAATTATAAGGTTTTATGCACCCCAAAATGCCCTCTCATTGAACCATTACATTTCTCTTGTAATAATTTCTTCCTCATTGAACCTTTTGGTACACAGAGTTGTCCTCCTTTAAATAGAAGACCCTCTTGTAGGGTGAAATATGAATACTCACTATGAAAGTAATTCTAAAAATCTTGACATACGTTGTATGCTACTGAAAAATCTTCATCTTCTGAATACAGATCCTTGAAGCTATCTATGTCGATTCTTCTTAACTGAATTTCTTGCATCATGAGAAACCTTCTACTCAATGCATCTACCACCTTGTTCTATACTCCCTTGTTGTGCTTGATGGTGAAGGTGTAGGCTTGAATGTACTCTACCCATTTCATATGCTTATGGCTTAGTTTTTCTTGAGAATTCAGAAAACATAAAGCCTTATTATCAGTAAAGACTACAAATTCCTTAGGAAGGAGATAATTTCTCCATTTCATTAGTGCTTTTACTAATGTGTACATATCCAAATCATATGAGGAATACTTCCTCTTTGCATCATTCACTAATTTTCTATGAAAAGCTACTGGTTTTCCCTCTTGACTCAAAACTGCACCTATGGCAACACTGCTTGCATCACATTCCATAGTGAACAACTTATCAAAGCTGGGAAGAGTAAGAATAGGTTGAGTTGCTATCTTTTTCTTCAAATCCTCAAATCCTTTATTAGCCTTCTCATTCCACTGGAACTTTTCCTTCATACCTCATTTAAAGGTATCTAAAATAGGTGCACTAATTTCACTAAATTGCCTGATGACCTTCCTATAGAACTATGCTAATCCATGGAAGTTTCTTACTTCTATGGCTGACTTAGGTGTAAGCCAATTCAAAATTTCTTCCACCTTGATGATATACATCTTCATTTTATCTTCTAAGATAACAAAACCCAAGTATACGAGTTCTTGTTTCATGAACTCACTCTTCTCCAAGTTGATTGCCAACTTCTCTTCATGCAATCTTTGCATCACCATATGCAGATGTTTGAGATGATCCTCCTTGGTTTTTCTAAAAAATAAAATTTCATCTAAGTACACTACAACCCATTTTCCAATGAAGTCTTTCAACACGTCATTCATTAATCTCATAAATATGCTCGGGGCATTTGATAACCCAAAAAGCATAACAAGCCACTCATAGAGTCCCTTGGTAGTCTTAAAATCATTCTTCCACTCATCTACACCTTTGATTCTTATTTGATGATAACCACTCTTAAGATCTATCTTGGAGTAATACATAGCTCCTCCTAAGAAAGCCATCAAATCCTCTATCCTAGGGATTGGGAATCTATACTGAATAGTGATCTTATTTATGGACCTGGAATCCGTACATAACCTCCAAGTACCATTCTTCTTTGGGGATAGGACTATGGGAACAACACATGGACTTATACCCCTTCTAATCAGTTAATGATCAAGAAACTCTTGAATTTGGTTGGTTGTCTCTACATTTTGTTGTGGATTCATTTTGTAGGCAACTTTATTGGGGAGTGAGGCTCGTGGGATGATGTCAATCTGATGACTATAGATCTCTCAGGTGGTAGAATAGCTGGTTGACCATCACTAATGATGTCTTTGTATTGACTCAACAAATCTTTCACTTCTAAGGGTAACTCTTCTTTCTTATCCCCTTTATCATTCTTTAGCTTTAGAACCAAAGCAAAGTCTACTCCATCTTCTTCCCCCAATGTTTTTAAGAACTCTTTCTCACCTACTAACAATATGTTAGGACCCTCTTTCTTTACTTCACCTTCTTCCAAGACTGACTGAATCTTGAAAATTACTCCATCTTTCGTAAATGAATAGGAGTTCTCAGCTCCATCATGTACTGTAGCTCTATCAAACTGCCAAGGTCTACCCAATAATAGATGACAAGCATCCATGGGTAGTATATCACACAACACTTGGTCCTTATATCTCCCTACGAAAAATTCTACCCAAGCTTTTTCATTAACTAATACATGTTGATCTTTATTCAGCCAAGTAACCCTATAAGGGTTAGTATGAGGAATTCTCTTCAACTTTAACTTTTCAATAGCTTATAAAGAAACAACATTATCAGTAGAACCTAAATCCATGATAACTTTATAGACCTTACTGAGTACCTTGCATTTGATTCAAAATAAAGATCTCATTTGGCTTGTCTCTTCTTTGCTGGGATCTATGAGGAGTGCTTTGTGAATCAGTAAATTCTCTCCATTCTCATAATCTAGTGCAACTTCTATTTTCTTGTTGCTAGAAGACTCTTCTTGCACATAGTGGACTCTCCTTTCTCCTCCTTGTGATGTATAACTCTTCTTAGGATACCGATATGTAGGATGTCCAAATTGTTGATAGTTGTAACACATTATTGAAGAGAAGTAAGATCTTCTTCCTTAGTTATTAGTTCTTCCTCTTGAACTAATATTTGAACCTCTTCCACAGTTATAACCATCTCTTGTGTTACAAGATCTCCTTTATTCTTAGTGAGTTTGGAATCACTATGATTTCTTCCTCCATATCCTCTTCTATGACCCCTGTTGTCTCTTCTTCTTCCTCTGTTATGTGAATCTTGCTTCTTCTTGAATTTTTCCTCCACCTTGAGGGCTAGCTGGTAACATTGGTGTACAATATTGGGGTTTAAGAGACTAATTTCCTCTTGGATACTCCACTTGAGACCATTCAGGTACCTAGCCACTTTTAGGCTTTCTTCTTCCATCACATGCGACCTTAAGCATAGCTTGTAAAATTCTTATGTGTAGGAATTGACTTCTGAATATTTTTGTCTCAAATTTTGTCTCTTTTTGTGCAACTACACTTCATAATCATCAGGAAGTTTATTTTCCTTCATCTTGGCCACCATACCTTTCCAACTGGTTATGGGGTTCTTTCCTTCTTTAGTCCTCTCATCTTGGACAAACTTCCACCAAGTGAGAGCAGTTCCTCTCAACCTTGTTTTGTCTATTCTTACTTTCTGAGCTTCGGTCACATTATCATAGTCAAAGTGAATTTCAAGACCTTCTATCCATTCCATGATTAACTATGGTTCCATCTTGCCACTAAATAGAGGCACACCTTCTAAGAACTTGCAACGCATTGCCTTTAATGTTTTTGAGAATGGCTCTTCTTGAAGAACATGGTCTAACTCTGGTTTAATGTCTTCCTCGGCCATCCCTTTACCCTTTCCATCATCTTTTCTCATCTATTCCCTGACTGCAGCAGTCCTAAGCTACACTTCTTCCAACTTAGTCGCTATTTCTCCTAACTGTTCCTTCAAGATTCTATTCTCCTCTCTTTTCTCTTCCACATCTTTTTTGAGTTCCATGTTGGTAACCATCTTGGATGAGTCAATAGATGTTCCTGTAGATAACATCCAACCAACACACACCCAAATATTTTAGGGCTCTGATACCAATCTGATGTAGGAGTTGGAGTCTTGTTGCTGCTACAGAACCAGCTTGGCTCTATTCTGAGATATTTCTCCTAGATCTCTTAGGGTGTTCACAACCCTAATCTGAGGTAAGTCACTCTCAACTTTACCTCATCTTCAAGACTTAGTCCTCCATCAAAATTATTTTCATCTTCTTCTTGTTGAACCTACACAAATAGATTCATTCTACTCACTTATTCAATGTTTTTTGAACATTTCTTTCATTCTCTTCCCTAGCAAGACTATTACCAAGCTCACCTAGGGTAAGATCTCCAGACTCTTTTTTGTTGCTTCTCCTACAGAAAACAAAAAAGAAACTATGTATAAGGGCTCCTCTCAAGTTCCATTCCAACACATGATTCTCATGATGGATTCAGGAATCTTGAGGGGCTATTACTATTTACAACCCATAACGAGTGAAGAAATAATAACTTTCAAAATAGAAAATAAAGTAACTAATTTACTTGCATGCAAAAGGAACCACAAAGAAACTTGATATCCTCTAAAAACACAGTCTGCAACTTCTCATTAGTGGAAACAAAACAAAATAGTACAATAATTTGCAAATCTCTAACTTTCTTGTAGCTTCTCCTCTTCTTCAATATCTACTCTCTAGATCTCTAAAATTTAGGCTTGGGATGTTATTCATAACCATCCTCTCATTGGAAACAACCCTAACTATCCACATATTCACAAACATCTCTTCAGGAACTGTTACAACTGACCATACTATCCATAAAATACAATATCTTCTTTTCACAAGGTGTTACAACTTACCTTTCCAAGAAATAGTAACGTAACCCCAACTCTAGTGTTGGCCGAGCTATAGTATTGGCTGAGCTACAGTGTTGGCCGACCTGCTAGTGCTAGGCGAGCTACCAGTGATGGTTGAGCTGGTAATGCTGGCCAAGCTAGCAGTGTTGGGTGAGTTCGCAGTGTTAGCTGAGCACCAGTGATACCAAGTGGCTTATTCAAAGTTCTTGATGCCTTGGTTGGATTTCCAGAGACTTACAAACTACCTCATACACACACACAACAAAAGAAAACAAATAAGAAACCTATCTAGACATGGATTGATCTAGTCATATCCATCTTAGGGAAAAACAAATGACCTTCTAAGGTCCACACAAACTCTCCTAACTTGGCTAGAGTTAGTACATGCCAGAAATAAAGAGCTAGGGGTTTGAGTTAGGTGTTCTCATGCACCAACTCCTCCCCTCTTAGTACTACTTCCCATTAATTCCAACAGAAGCTTCCTATATACACTTTGGACTGGATTATTATCATAGAAATGGCCAAATAGCTAGCAGATGCATATGAACACATGAAGCACAAAAAGAAGCACTGTTGGGATTTCCTTATATGTTAGGCCATATATTCTATAGGACATGAAGATATGCAAGTCCTTGGAATTTGTGTGGGATGAATGCCCATTGCAGCTGTATACACACACTAGGCCCAGGTTTGACCGTATAGGTACCTACAACCACATCATGGGTAAACACTATGTCCATGAGGCACACATAGATGATCATTGGATCAATTGCGTGCATGATTATGAATTCTAGATAATGGACTATTGTAAGATGAATTTTACTTTGGGAGAGGCTTCCTTAGAGATCAACATTCCCCCAAAGGTCTAGGATAGAGATACAAAAGACATGTTAGACACTCTGTATAACACAAATTAGATATACACATGGCCAATCCTAAAGGTTGAGATAGATAAAGATGAGAATGATAGCATCAACTTCAAGGTGAGGCATATAATCAAAGATGCCAAGTCATGGATAAGGAAACCTTTCCCAATGGATCTAATTTATATGAAGCCACAACTAAACCCTCCCACAAAAGAGGATAGGAAATGTGGGGAGAAGCTTGCAATGCCTTTGTTAATAAAGGCTCCACCATAGAAATCAGGGACGGTGCCAAGCCATGAGTGTCCCATTTTATATGGCTCCAATCCCAAGCATAAGAAGCCAAATAAAAGGATGATTGGGAGTATAGAACCACACCTAGATCACTCACCTTCCACACAAGGGGAGCTCCCACTACTTCTGGTTAATCTCCAGTTATCAATGCTACCTTGGGAGAGAAGAAGAAGGCATACAAGAGGAAAAGAGTGTCCACCTCTCTGCAATTGAAAACACTGCAGGAAGAACCAAAAGAGGAACTAGAGGGGGAACACAATGAAGAATAGGCTATACCTTTGGTTAGAAGGAAAATATCTAGGACAATGGTATTCAAATAAAATGATCTCACTAAAGATACACCTACCCATGGAGGGACAAAAACAAAAAGGGAATGAGACAATCCTCTGGATTTCCTCTATTTAGATGAGTTCCTCTTGTCTTACTTTAAGGGAATCAAAGGATTTGGAGACCAAGATCAAGATTCCCCCCATCCAACAATGACAATTAGTGTAGGAGGGCAGGTACCAGTGAACCCACAATTTATCATTACTTCACCTCCAACTCAGTTCACAAATCCCACAATGGATGTGCCAATCCCAAAAAAGGGTGCAGGTACAAGTAAAGAGGAAGGGACCCAAGGTGTACCTACATCATCTAAGGATCAGATTGCCCACACTACTCTAGATAAGTGACCAGAAAGGGATCTAGATCCTGCTCCTCCACTATCTCTTCCAAACCATACACCTACTCCTACACCATATCTTCTATCCCTACACCTATGCCACCACCATCTTTTCGAGTTCCTATTCCTACTCCTCCACCATCTTTTCCAACCCCAACACCTACTCCACCACCGTCTCTTCCAGTTCCTATTCCTACTCCACCACCATCTCTTCCCATTCCTACTCCCACCCCTCCACCTTCTTCACAAGCTCCTACTCCACTATCTTCATCTTTATTATGCGTCTCTAACCTTGCTCCCCAAGTTTCACTAGATATAGGGAGAATATCGCATCTCCAAATAATTCTTGAGTCAATAAATGGTCTTAGGGCCAAAATCTTAGCTAGCTCCTTGGGGGATGAGGATGGATAAATCCACATACAGAAATATGTTACCGAGGAAGGAGAAGATAAGTGGGAGAAGGAGAAGATAAGGGGGGAGAAGGAGAAGATAAGGAAGGAGAAGGCGAAGAAAAAGAGGATGAAGAGGAATAAATACAGGAAGAGGAGATAACCCAAATTGAATCAGGCACTACTTTGGTACTTAATATTACACCTTATGAGCCCGTCACCACCTTTACTAAGCAACCTTGGCTTACTAAATAAATTCAGCCTAGGAAAAGGATATACTTAGAAGAAGAAGAAGATGAAGAGGCAGACATGTCTTTCCTAGGCCAAGCCTTCCATCAAGTTGAATCAAGTGCCCCAACAAGGACCATATTTGTAGACACCCTAAAATGGACATACTTGCAACCTTACATTATAAATACTAATTTTCGTCTATTAATTAATGGCTTTTTAATCATTCGTTCAACATCTATTTCCTTCTAATTTCATTCCCCAAATCATCTAATCAAATCCCCAAAATTAATTAAATAATTAATTTTATTTAATAAATTCACCTTAATTGATTAATGTAAATTAATTAATTAAATTCAATTTCATAAAGTTTAAATTTAAAGATTTAAAATTATTAATTAATTCTTCTAGTTAAATTAATTTCAATTGAATTAATTTAATTTCATTGAATAATTCAATTTTAAATCAAAAAAGAATTCAATTGTCTCACATCTTGAATACTTAAATTATAAAAATGAATTAAATATTCAATTAAATCATTTCTTGGTGTTCAAAAACATAAATTTTAATCAGATCTTTGATTACATGGGTTACTCCACCCACCTCTTTAGTTCAAAAAGGTAATCCAAATTACCTCTTCAGTTCTAAAAGTAACTCATAATTAGTTGTTTAGTAACCAAACTTTATCTCCTCTATCCTAGTTTTGGAGGTGGAGTTTATTGATAGCTTCTCCAGTTCCCTTTGATCTCAACCATTCATTCTCCTATCTCTGGGATTGATCTCAACTGTTCATATGATTCTCATTTTCTATATAATCAACCCTTCATAACCATTTGAAGGATGCAAGATTTCCTACTAACGTGTTCCATTACTCTTTTAGATTGGTTCACGAATCAAGTCTTCTTTTGGTCATACATCTAGGATTTCAATCTCACGTGTCCCATTACTCTATCAGATTATTTCAAGTATCAAGCCTTCTTGTGATCATAAATTCAAGATTTGAAGCTCACTTGCACCATTATTCTATTATATTAGTTCAAGCATCAAGAGTTCTTGTGATCATGCATCCAGGATTTAAATCTCATGTGCACCATTATTCTATGAGATAGGTTCAAGCATCAATCCCTCTGTTAGAAATAACTAAGAGGGGGGGGGGTTGAATCAGTGGCCTCAAAAATATTCTAATAAATCAATCGAAAACCTTAGTACCATAATATTAAGCCTCTAGTTATCTTTAGTGCTACAAGATGTATGCCTTCAAATAATCATATCAAATAACTACTTCTCAGTATTCACTATTAAACCCTATTCTTAATGTTTACCGAATATCAATCTTTCATTTACCAAAAAATAGTAAATTGCATAGTGTATACTGATCAATCGAGATTAGTTATGTGTAATGCAAAACACTAAGGTAATGACTCATAAACACATTGACACATGGATTTTTAACGTGGAAACCCTGTTAAGGGAAAAACAAATTAGGACTAGTAACCTACAATTTTCACTCTTCTAAAGTGATCTTGGTGAAGAGACAACCATGTTACAGGTTACAAACACACTATTAGGTGTGACCTTATTAGAGGATTTAAATAGAATAGTTTGTCACTTGATATCAGGCATCTCTATACTACTTCTCTGACCAAACCTAGTGTAGTTTTCCAAATGGTATATGGCATCTCATGCTATCTTCATGATCAAAATTTTTGATACTCCTTGGGATGTATCTCAATATAGGAAGGATTTTTAAGTCCTCTATTAAGAGACTTTATGAATCAATGGTTAAAATAGAATAGTAAATGACCTATTCACACATACAACTTATACTTGCATATTTTCAAAAACCAATATGTATTTTCAATACTATTTCTCCACTTCTTTCTACTCTGTGATGTTGTGCTTCTCTGTTTCTTGGTGTCTACAAAAATCTTTATCTCTTTCCTCAGCTTGATTGATCAAGACTATATGAAGTTGTTCTTCATCAGTTTCTCTTCAGCGTCCTTTTTCATTCTCTCCCCTTAATTCATAATAAATTAGGTTGTCTCTTTATAGAAATGATATCACCATTTCAAACTTCTTGATTTTCTTTTTCTTGGTGTGATCCACAATCTTGGCCAATCTTTATTTAAAGCTTAATTCCTATTTTATCTCATAGAAATATTCTTTCCAACTGGACAAAACAACTTTCAATATTTTACTTATCTCTGGCTTTAACTTGTTGATTAAAACAATGTTAACAACTAGTTAAGTCTATCTTTAGCTCTGCCAGTTAAGTGTTTTAACTCTTTGATAGATTTAGTTTCGGTCAACACTTCAGTTCTCCTCAAGCTTCTCCATTGGTGTTGTCTGTCTGATGACATTGTCTGTCCATCAGTTAACACTATAATTCTAGACATCAGTAATGCTTGTGATTCTGCTTGTCTGTAATGCTCATCAGTTTCTTTTCTCAGGCATCACTGTGACTTAGCTCTTAGGTTTCTCTATCTGTCGGGTTCCACTAACTGTCAGTGTTTGAACTCACTTAGTGAATGTTTGTCTTTTATGCATTACTGAAAGAATAATCTTTATCTCTCTAATTCTCTCAAGTCTTTGACACTTTGAATATAATTGATCTGATTATATAAAGTTGACATCAATGACAATACAACCCAATAACTAATTTAATATCTTGCATTATCTTTCTGCATTTTAGTGATCAAGTTAACCTCTTCAAACATTCAATTAGTTACATGTCATCAATCTCTCCCTTTGGTATTGATGGAAACACACTACATTATCACACTATATTATTACTAATACAATATGAAATATAACAGTTGAAGTTCATCAATCTTTCCTATTATAAGTAATACAAATGTCTGGTTCTCGGTAAGCTCAAATAGCTTAGATTTGTTTCTTCCAGAGTGTGTTCTTCAATATTTAATCCCTTCACTCGATAGATGTATCAGCTTCTATCTTTATTCCTGATATGTGCTCTACCTTGACTTTTCCTCTTCTTGATCATCTCTTTTTCCTTTGACAGCAATCTCTCCCTTTGTATGTATTCTCTCCCATTTTTTACTTCTCTCCCTTAGATAAATATTTCATATGTGATCAATCCCTTTGGATAATGATTAACTCTCCTTTGAATTCTTAGGAACTTCTATCCATGGATAATGACATAAACTCTCTTTGATAATGAGATCATCTCTCCCTTTGACAATAATGCCAAACAATCTTCCATATCATCTTCCATCCTTTTTATAATATACTCCTTGAATTTCCCTATCCATCATAAATACATTGTCTCTGGTGTTTAGTATAGATTTGTACCTTGTTGTGTATAGATCTATCATTGTAGTTTATCTCAGTGCTTGCATCAACATGAATGATCTTCTAATTTGTGTGTAGGCTGATGCAGCCGCCTAGTCATCTTACTGACTGATAGACAAGGGTTGGACCCGTAGTCTCTGTCTCAAGTACTCAAATATATCTTTTGGTAATGGCTTTGTGATTATATCAACTAATTATTCCTTGGATTGAACATATTCCACTATCACTTCTTTTTCTTGCACTTGTTCTCTTAAATAGTGATACTTGATTGCAATATGCTTAGTCTTATTGTGCATGAATGGATTTTTAGAATTGTTAATTGCACTAGTATTATCACAATAGATAATCATTGGTTCTAGAATCTTCATATTCATACCTTCCAACAACTATTTGATCCATGCAATATTGGAGCAATTTGTAGAAGCACCCACATATTCTGCTTCTACAGTAGACTGAGAGATGCATCCTTGCTTCTTGCTAGTCCATGTGACAAGTCTGTCACCCATGAAGAATGCTCCTCTAGTTGTGCTCTTTCAGTCATCAATGTTTCCATCACAATCAACATCTGTATAGAATTGTAGCTCAAATTTGCCTTCTCTTTTATACCATAAGCCATAGTCCTTGATGTTCTTTAGATATCTCATAATTCTCTTGAAAATAGTCATATGTGATCTTTGGGATTAGCAAAGAATATTGCAACTATTCCAACTACATGTGCAATATCTGGTCTAGTATGAACCACATACATTAGTTTTCCAATCATTGATCTATACAAGGTCTGATTTACCTCATTTGATTTTTCTTCCCTTGTCAGCTTACATTGGGTTGCCATAGGTGTTCCAACTAGTTTGGAATCTTCCGTCTTGAATATCTTTAGTACTTCCTTGATGTATTTGGACTGAGTGATATATATGTCTACATGTTGTTGAATAATTTGTATACCAAGAAAGAATTTGAGCTCCCCAAACATAGACATTTCAAATTATTTGCGCATTTCATTAGCAAAGGATTTGCATAACATTTCATTTCCTCCAAAAATGATATCATCAACAAATATTTCAGCAATCAGAATATTACCATCGGTATCTTCTTTTAAGTACAAACTTCTATTTTCACTTGCTCTTACAAATTAAATGCTTATGAGATAGGAGTGAAGTCTTTCATACCAGGCTCTTGGTGCTTGCTTCAATCTATACAAGGCTTTGTGTAGTCTACATACCAATTTTCTCTTGTCTGGATCAACAAATCCTTCTGGTTGTTCAATGTATACCCCTTCTTACAGTATTCCATTTAGGAATGTAGATTTGACATCCATCTGGTATACCTTGAATCCTTTGAATGCAACATAATCAAGACAAATTCTAAAACCTTCTAGTCTAGCAATGGGTGCAAAGGTTTCACCATAATCAATACCTTCTTCTTGTGTAGACCCCTTGCATACTAATCTTGTTGTATTACTTGTGACTTCTCCATTCTCATTTAGCTTGTTTCTGAAAATCCATTTGGTATCGACGACATTCTTGTCATTAGGTCTTGGTACTAGTGTCCATGTACTATTATTTTTAATTTTTTCTATCTCTTCATTCATAGCACTGACCCATTCCTCATTTTCAAGTGTACTATCAACATATTTAGGCTAAAAATCACAAAGTAAACATCTAGTATTTAGTGACTTACTTCTTGTTCTCATTTGAGCCTTCTTGTCTCTTATGATCTAATTATGTGGATGATGTCTTCTGGCATACTTGGAAATTTTCAGTTCAGCTCTTTTTCCATTATTATGATCACCATTTTGACCTTCATTCTGATCACCATTGCTCAGTACATCATCTTGACTATTTTCCTAATTTTTGGTAATTGCAGCCTGATGCTCGGGTGCTATGTTCTGTTTCTTGGGAGAGATACATTGTTTCTCAGGTAGAGTATTAGGTTCTTTAGTGTAAACAAACTTGTTGTAGTCTTCTGGTTTTTTTCTTCATTCCTTATCACTCTTTTTTGCAAATTTGTCTATTCTTACATTTGCACTTTCAATCATCTTGCTAGATGACTTGTTAAGACATTTGTAAGCCTTACTTTTGGTGGAATACCCTAGAAAGATACCTTCATCACTTTTGTAGTCAAGCTTTCCATTTCTATCATCTTTCTAAATATAACACTGACTACCAAAGATTTTGAAGTAGCTTACATTGGGTGTGTAACCATACCAAAGCTCATAGGGAGTCTTCTTTGTGTTCTTCTTCAATTGTACTCAATTCAATGTGTAGACAAAAGTACTAATAGATTCCCTCCAAAAATTTTGAGTGATGCTTTTCTCAATCATCAATGTTCTTGCACAATCAACAATTGATCTATTTCTCCTTTCAGCAATTCCATTTTTCTATTGTGTTCTCAGTACAAAAACCCGTCTTTTAATTCCATGCTCATTACAGAAATTAGTGAATTTATCTGAAATAAATTCCCCTCCTCCATCTGACCTTAAGAATTTCAATTCCTTACCATTTTTCTTTTCTACCATAGCCTTATACCATTTAAACATCTTGAATGCTTCTAATTTATCTTTTAACAACATAACAATCATCATTCTAGAATAATCATCTACAAAGAGAATGAAATACCTATCTCGATAGTAACTCTCTGTCTTGATTGGTCCACATAGATCAGTATGCACTGATTCTATAATTTCATTGGATGTATGGGATTTACTCTTAAAACTAGACTTTTTCATCTTACCTTTTTGACAATTCTTGCACATGATATGTTTGGGATTTGACATGCTCGGTAAGCCTTTGACTTTCTCTTTATTTCTTATCTTTACCATGTTTTCAAAATTCACATCACATAATCTTTTATGCCACAACCGTATGTCTTCATTTCTAGCTATCAAACAAGTGGTGTTAATGTCATCAAGGTAGAAACGGTTACCTTTTGTTTTGTTCACCAGTTTCGATCAACCTTCCTGATTCATTGATGATCTTTGCCTTATTCTAAAATTCTACTCAGTGACCTGTATTGTTCAACTATGAAACTCTTAATAGATTACAATTCAGTCCTTTTACCTAGTAAGCATTTTCACATTTTATCAGGTTATTCAGCATTATGGTTCCTTTACCCTCAATTGGACAAGGTTAGTCATTACCCATTCTTACTAATCCACCATTGTAGTATTCAAAAGTTTCAAAATTTTGTTTTTCACCGGTCATGTGGTCAGTGCAACCACTATCTATAATCTAGACATCATTCTTACTAGCCTTAGATATGAGTGCAGTCTCTACATACCTTTCTTCTTCTTCATCTGAATCATCCTTCATGGCTAAAAATACCATCTCAATGTCTTCTTCAAATTCGGTGTCAATGTCATCAGCTTTGTTCTTAGCTAGGTAACATGATTTCTTTCCTTTGTCCTTGTAGTCTCAGGTATCTCTTCCATCAGATTGTTAGTTTCTTCGGTAATCTCTATTATCACCTTGTTCAAACTTCTTTTCATATGGTTTCTCATTACTTTTGTCATCATTTCTTCAGTTAGGACATCTTGCAACAAAGTGTCCAACCTCTTTACAATTAAAACATACAAGTGGTAGTTTACCTTTGTATCTATATTTTCCTCTTTGCAATCTTCTTTCCATTAGTGCTTCAATCTCATCAAGTCTTTGATCCTCATTATCACTTTCACTATCATTCCTCATAGTATTTCTATGACTTGACTTACTTATTTTCAAATAATATTTGAATGCAGACTCTATAGATGGTAAGACACTATTATCAAAGTTATTCATCTCAAATGGAATTAGTCTACCAATTAGACTATCTAGAGTAACTTTATTGTTTGCAACTGCTCTCATTTCTTGTATAGAAGATACTCTAATAGCATCTACAAGAAGATAGGTTCTTAGGATTTTACTTACAACTATCTCTTCTTCAAGTACACGTCCAACTCCTCAGATATCATTGACTACCTCTTTGATTCTGCAACTATACTGAGTGATATTTTCACCTTCTTTCATCCTTCGGTCATCAAACCTACCTCTTAGGATTTCTTCCTTCGCTCTTAGTACATTAGCATCTGCTCCATGTACTAGCTTCAATTTATCTCACATTTGCTTTGTAAAGGTGTAGGTTTTGACATCTTCAAACTCAGCATCAGAGAGTGAGGAAGAAAGTTCTATCATCATGCAATTATGCTCATGCTTTTCTCTCAATTTCTCAAGAGTGTGAGGTACTATAGGCAACACATATTCAATATCAAGATGTTGAGTAACATCATTACTAATACCTCATAGGTGGAGTTTTATTCTACTTTGCCATGATGCAAATTTATCTTTATTCAACTTGGGCACATCTCACTTGTTCATCCTGTGATATTTTGCTTGAGTTGTTAAAGTCTCTTTCTCAGCACACAAGCTCTGATACCAATTGTTAGAAATAACTGAGAGCTGGGGTGATTTAGTGGCCTCAATAATATTCCAATAAATCAACCCAAAAACTTTGTACCACAATATTAAGCCTATATTTATCTTCAGTCCTACAAGATGTATGCCTTCAAATAATCATATCAAATAACTAATTCTCGGTATTCACTATTAAACCTTATTCTAAATGTTTAATGAATATAAGTCTTTCATTTACCAAAAAAAATTAAATAGCTTAGTGTATACCAATCAATCAAGATTAGTTATGTGTAATGCAAAAAACTAAAGTAATGACTCATAAACACATTAACATGTGGATATTTAATGTGGAAACCCTATTTAGGGAAAAACCACTTGGGACCGGTAAACCAAAAATTTCACTCTTCTAAAGTGATCTCAGTGAAGATCCAACCCTATTAAAGGTTACAAACACACTGTTAGGTGTGACCTTGTTAGAGGATTTAAATAGAATAGTTTGTCACTTGATATCAGGCATCTCTATGCTACCTTCTCTAACCAAACCTAGTGTAGTTCGTCAAGTGGTATTTAGCATCTCATGCTATCTTTAAGATCAAAATTTTTGATAATATTTGGGATGTATCTCAATATATAAAGGATTGTTAAGTCCTGCTTGGTTAAGAGAATTTTTGAATAAATGGTTAAACTAAAACAGTAAATGATCTGTTCACACATACAACTTATACTTGTAGATTTTGAAATATATTTTAAGGTCATTTTACATTTATGATCAATATGTCTTTTCAATACCTTTGATCCACTTTTATCTTCTCGCTGATGTTGTGCTTTTCTATTACTCAATGTCTGCAGAAATATTTATCTCTTTCCTCAGCACGATTGATCGGGACTGTATGAAGTTGTTCTTCATCAGTTTCTCTTCAACATCCTTATTTTTCATTCACTCCCCTTTATTCATAATGAACTAGGTTTTCTCTTTATAGACATGATATCACCATTTCTCACTTCTTGATTTTCTTGTTCTTGGTGTGATTCGCATCTTAGCCAATCTTGATTTCAATCTTAACTCATGTTTTATCTCATAGAAATCTTCTAGCCAACTAGATAAAACAACTTTAAATTTTTTACTTATCTATGGGTATAACTTGTTGATTAAAATAATGTTAACAAATCAGTTAAGTCTATCTTTAGCTCTGCCAGCTAAGTATTTTGTTTTTTTTGAACTTCACTTAACTTCAGTGTTTTAACTCTTTAATATCTTTGGTAAATACTTCAGTTCTCTTCGGGCTTCTCCATCGGTGTTGTTTGTCCATAGGGGTTGTATGTCCGTCAGTTAACACTACAATTCTGGTCATTGGTAATGCTTGTGATTCTTCTTGTTAGTAGTGCTCCTCGATTTCTTTGCTCAGGCATCATTGTGACTTAGCTCTCAGGTTTCTTTGTTCATTAGATTCCATTAACCATTGGTGTTTGAATTCAATTAGTGAATTTTGGTCTTTTATGCATTACTAAAATCATAATATTTATCTCTCTGATTCTCTAAAGTCTTTGACACTTTTAATATAACCGATCAGATTGTATTTAGTTGACATCAATGACTATACAATCCATAAAGTGATTTAATGTCTTATATTATCTTTCTACATTTCGGTGATCAACTTAACCTCTTCAAATATTCAATCAGTTACATGTCATCACCTTCTTGTGTCAAAGCATTGAATATCATATTCTCGATGCTCCCAAGTCATAGATGCTATCCACACTAATACTGAGCATCACACAAACAATATTTTAGAAGGAGTAGAGAGAGAGACAACAGAAGATTTGAGCCTTGTTGGTTTGCATTCACTTGTGAGCCTCCTTTATTGCGTATTATTTAATTGTTTTTAATTTCATTCTTAGTAGTTATTTGATTGATTTCCCCTATTGAAAATCAGTGCTACTAACCCCCTCCCTCATTAACTTGAGATTGTGTGGAACCAAATTGGGATCCTGCGATATTTATGTGAACCCAAAATGAATCAAACAACCCAAATATCACTTACAGACAAAAAATAGAACTTTTTGGCCTCGTCCGTATGGTTACAGAAATTCTTTTTCATGTTTTTCTTAATATCCCTATAAATTCGCAATTATCTGGTTTACCGCCATAAATGTTTCAGGGTTTTACAATTATTTTATGTCATTATTCAAGACTCTATATTCTTTCTCTATGTCACAACTGACCGATCTATGTCACAATTGATACAAGTTTACTGCAATGGCACAAAGTTTGTCGCAATTGACCCATCCGTGTTGCAATCAAAAACATCTTATCGCAGTTAAAAATGCCTTACTGCAATTGACAACATCTGACAAAATGTTGCTATAATTGACAAACTATTACCGCAATCGACGAAATTATTGCTATCTTATTCAAAATCATTGTTTTTCTGTTATAATTTGATTGTCTTCTCTATTTCTCTACAAGACTGACAAATGATGAATGGTCAAAAGAGTAATCAGATGCATCCTGGGTACTAGATCACTAAGAGAACTCATAAGAAGGACCACAAATTATTGCACACAACAAAGAGCCATCTTAGCCATAGAAACAAAAGATCAAAGTGAGTCTTACAATAGATATCTTGATTCTATCAAGCGATTCTCAACTAAGTACAAGCTCACAATTAGTCTTAACTGTCTTAACAATTTTGGATTTGTTGGTAATTCTGCAATTCTTAATTATATGCTTTTCATAATAATCACATTTTCTAACAGCTTGTGGTGAGGAAAAGGTTAACAAAGACACTAAAATTAACTCATTTGTCATTTTTGGAGCTTAAAACAAACATTGTTTGCCAAACATACTGAACCTCAAATTTCCAAAATTGGTGCTTAAAATTGACGTCGTGGTTAAGAATTAAACCAAGGAAAACAATATTTCAAATTTGGTGCATTAAAACTGAACAAGAAAATCATCATCTGCTTTGGGCTTAAAATTGAACATGCGTGCTTGTATGGGTGATTAGATTAGTTCACACTTGGAATTTTGGAGTTAATCGATTAACCTTGTGTCTTGAGTTTTTGGTGCACTTGCACAATCTATTAGATTAAAAACCTTTATAATTTTTTAGAAAGGCCTATCTAGGGAATGCAGTTCTTCCTCGAAGAATGACCTTAAACGAGTAATTATTATGATCGGTATATAAAGAAGATGCGAACCAAATTTCCATTTTATATCTAGGCAAGCTTGGGTGAGGTGCGTTGATGATAGCCTAGATTAGGTGAATATCCCTAAGTAGCTAGCATGTTCAACTAAGCTCTTATATTAGTCACACACATACAAAACCAATTATATAGACACGACAGACCCTACTACAACCTTGTTAAAATAGAAGCCAACCTGATTCACCACCTAACAAATACCTTATTAAAGTGAAAGGGGTTGTGGAATTCCCCCCCAAGATTCCCAAGATATGTGTTCCAGGGTATTGTGTTAGTGAAAGAGATCTTCACTAGCATGAAAATAATATTTGGCAATGGAAAAAACATGGGCACCTACGTCATGGAGCTCTGAGCCCTTGTAGTGTGACACTTGTTGTGTGAGCTAACAAACATTCAAGCATTGGGCCTATAACATTGCATTTTAAAGCTAAATTTTCCTTAGATTAATCTATTTTCCTTGTATCAAAACCCATGCTAGATTAGAAAATACATTGTACATTGTGCTTGTTCTTTGATCAGTCTCCAAAATGCAAAACAAACATACAAACTATCAAAACGAGTCCAACATGTTAAAGTCTAGGGTGTCAACATAAAACCTATTCTACAAATCAAAACCTTGTTCAAGAAAATCAATTTTATCAGATAGTGAAGCCAATTTGAAATATATTTTTTTAGAATGTCTCCCCTTTTCCCCAATTTCCTACATCCTCCCGCAATAGACAAAATTATGCCTTAGTTGACCTTTTTATTACTGCAATCAATGATTAATTACCACAATCAACTTGTCACTCTATCACAATCGGTGGAAGTTTTATGGACTTAACCAGAGACTTTGAAACACATGTTTTTACCTTAAAGACTTGAAAAACCTCCTCATTCTATGTAAAAGATAAGTTTCTATCCTAGAAAAATACGAAGAACATTGTGTGAATCTCTAAACTTTAAAGATCATCCCTTCTTTGAAATCATGATTATTGTCCAAACATTGTTAGTTCAAAATTTTAGACTCAAAATATCTTGATCCCGTTACCTCAAAATAATCATATCTTTATCAGTGACTTTGTCCCAGGCAATAGTCAAGAATCTTATTCTTACATCACCAAGTTTTTGAGATCAACATAAATCAATATCTATCCTTCAAATTTCCCTTGTCCAAACATAACTCAAACTTTCCTAGAAAGGTTATCCTTTTCTATTTTCTTTAGATCACTTTTTTAGTCACAAAATATAGATAACACTATTTCTCACACACCTGATGGAGGGCCTTATAGTACGTCAAAGGCTAAAACTCAACCTGCTAAGTCTTATACCAACCGATTTCCCCCTTCGGAACAAGAGCGAGAGGGTGACCCTTTCATAAATATTAGTCCTTCTCTTTTCATTGATAATCCCCGTAGACCAATGTTGTTCCATGATGTCACATAGGAGGAGTTGAAGACATAGATAAAGATACCTATTCCGCATAGGTTGTTGACATTGTTGTAGAGAGAAATCATGAATGTTTCTTAGCCATGTTGATTAAGAAGGGAGCCAAACTCCCCACCAAATTTATTGTGTCAACCATATGACCTAGGAACCCTCTAAAACATAACCTTTGATATCCCAAGTATTTCTATATTTGACGACAGTGACATTAGCGGAGACTATGTGCAATCAAACTAGCTCTCAAAATCAATCTAGCACATCTTCCACACAAAGCATGACAGGCTCACAACTAAGTTCATCCATGGTCATTAGTGTTCCTCAACCCTCAGCCTCATGGCCTTTTCCATCAAGCTCTCATGCTATGTCCCCAATTCTGCCAACAAGCAACAACCCTTTTGTGACTATTCTTCTATGACAGTCAGTCCTTGCTAGCCTTGGGCTCAATACCTCGCTCCCATAGGGATCCATCTCTATGGGTCTAACTTTCATTCAATTCCCACCCAAGGTTACACCTTTTCTATTACAAGGACCACAACAACAAAACCAACACCAGCAAGAATAAACCCAACCACAGCAACAACAACCCTAACAACCCTAACAATAAGCACAACAAAATCAGTCTTGGGCCAATCAAATGTGCTAGTATCAAAACCAAATGTTGGGGAACCAATATCAATTCTCAAGGGCTATATCATATGTACCAAACCAAGGGACACAAAGCACAACCTCATACCTACAATGGCATATAAATTCAATGCCTCCAATGTCTCTCAATCTCAGACATACATGTTAATCTAGCAAGTGCAGAGTCTTCAAACCCAAATCATGGACATGTAGAATCAAGGGAAAACCAAGTCCTACATCGTAGAGGATTTGTATCCATACCCCTTTGATCATTAATTTGGCATGCCTCCATTTCCAACTCATTTCTTGGTACCCAAATTTGACAAGTACAAGGGTAGCACCAACCCTATTGAACATATCTCAGACATATCTAATGCAACTATTCCCAAAAATCTTATCCAAACTAGAAAAGCAATGGTTCTTGCACTTACCTCATGAAATTATGTCTTGGGGAGAGTTGGCCAAAAAAATCATCGCTCACTTTCATCATAATATCAAGTCCAAGGTTAGCATCAAGGATCTTTGCAACATAAAACAAAAATATGGATAATCCTTTGTGATATTTTTGCAAAGGTGGAGGAACACTATGAATAGAATCACATGTGACATACCCGAGCAAGACCTCATAGTCAAATTCATTGATAATCTGATCCAAGATATGTTATTTACTGCAGAATTGTAGGTGGCTCCAAACTTCAAGCAACTCATCAAATAAGGAGTTAGCTATGAGAAAAATCTGGTCAAAAGAGGTATCCTTGCAGATCCTACTCAGACAACCATGAAATAAATTGCAATGGATAAAGCTAAGTGGTTGAACAAAAAAAAAAATGTCATCAGTGATGGTGTCATTTATGTGAAGATGATAAACTAAGCCCAACCAAAAGTGTCACTATAAGGAGCACCTATGGCTAACCAAAAACCCATGGTGCTGACTCAAAAAATACACACTCAAAACCAACCACCCCCTATCCAAGTGGTTGTTATGTCCAACAATCAAACACCTGCACAATGCCCACAATGGTTTCTATTTCCAAACCAATATTACACACCATTGCGAGAGTTGATAGAATCAGCCTTAAGAAAGTTGATAAAATCCAACACTATCACTCTTCCTGAAATCATAAAATACAAACATGGTGTTGTCAAACAGAAGTGGTACAATGATAATGACTTTTGCAAATTTCATCGGGTAAAGGGACACAAAACACACAACTACTATCGACTAAAAAATGTCATTCAATATCTAATTGACACAGGGGTCATGGATGTCATCAATGTCCAATCAAAAGGCACCACTGGTCATACTATCTTCAACAACATATTCCATGATCACAACAAAGGAAAATCCTCTAGGTCTTGTGGATAGTCAAAAAATGTAAACTATACCTATGCTAACAGTGACAACACCATCAACTAGATCAATCCTTTAGATAGCCATGTGGCTACTATTTACTATCAAAGTCCAAGGTGCTAAATGTGTTGTAACCATGTGTTGTACCAAATTTTTCTTGTAAGGAGTTCCTTCTACATCTACTATACGAGCTAACCCCACAACAACTTATGATCTACAAACCATACTTGTGGATTAGCTAAAGTGCACGCCTGCCCAGATATCCATGTTTGACCTTTTTGGTATATCCCTGCAACACAAGAAAGCTCTTGACTAAGCACTCCAAAATGCATCTCTCCCAATGGACATAACTCCAGAAAGCTTCCAAACAATGGTGAACCACATAGCTTCCAAAAAACATGTGACCTTCATAGACCATGACGTGCCTCTGCACAAACCCTTGCTTAACAATCCCTTACACATGCTTGTCCAAGTTCACAAAGATGCAATCTGTAGAGTCCTCGTTGATGGTGGATCCAGATTAAACATATGTAATTAAAAAATAATCAAGCACTTAGGCTACTCTAAATCCAACATTGATTTCACAATGAGAATCAATATCAAGGCCTATGATGAAGAAGAAAGGTCTTCCAACAGTATTATCATACTACTAGTATGAATAAGCGATGTCTCTAAGAACACATTGTTTAAAATCCTAGACCTAGAGTTGGGATATAACATGTTACTGGGAAGACCATGGATCCATGAGATGCAATTTGTACCCTCCACATATAATCAGTACATCAAGTTCCCATATGAGGGGGCATAAATCATTATTGAAGGATATCCAAACCCGTTCCAATACTGTAACACCGTCAAAAGTAGTACTAACAACCAAGTTCCTTCAAACAAAGAGGCAAGCATCCCTTTTACCTAGAATTCAATTCCCAAGGATGTCACAAGAAGAGAAGGGAAGATATCTATTACTGACAAAAGATGTAGTGAATACAGCTATGAGGGAGATTTTACTATCACCAACATGCCTCAAAGCCTAAGGTCATATGGCATGCCACAACCAGTGATAGAAACTGAAACCCCGTACCTTGTTATTTTTATATGTCCACCCACCACCTTTTTCAAGTGGGAAGAAATTGTGGAAGAGAACCCTTTTACCGGATATTAATACATGGTTGTATCAAGACCTAGAAGACACACTTCAAGCACCCATACCCATGTCCACATATGGAGCCCGCTACATGATGCTACAAAAGTTTGGGTATGATGGTACGACTAGTCTGGGGGCAAGATGAAAAGGTCTAATGGAACTAAATTTACTACCAACCCAGAGAAATAAGAGAGGGTTAGGATATGGGTAAACCAGAACCGGTCCTACCACTTGAGACATACCCATTGATTAGGAAAAAATATCATAGTTATACCAGGGGTAAAACCTGGAACATGTTTTTATCAATAATATACTCCAATAGTTAAATTTCCATCTAAAGTGGGAACTTCTTAATCCACATTTAACCTTCACCAAGATATCCAAGATGATGAGGAAAGTGATACATCTGATGAGAGCTCTAGTACAATTGATTCTTATGAGTATGAATGAAAATCCCTCAACAATTATGAACCATCAATCCTAGACTATTCCCCTCGATTAGTCAACAATATATACCTTGAGGATATGTTTGTCCAAGTAACCATATAAGACCAACCATGCATCAATAAGCATATTGATTCCAATTCTGTAGGTGATACATCCATATCACATTCCCAGTTTATCAAAACTATCACTGTTGTCCCATTTACCCAAACTGAGTCATCCCCCCATGAGGACCTATGTTTAGTACACCCTAAACTGATAGAATGGGATAAACAAGGATGACCTAATATAGATCTCGTTGAGAATGATGAGGCTATCATAAAGTTCATGGAACTCAAAGAAGGAATTCCATTAGGGGACCATAAATAAGTTTTCTCTAATGACCTTAAAAGATCAACATATTTCGGAGAGGAAGGTCTTCTTTCGAGTCAAAAAAACAAAATAAGAAAAAAAATTGTTAGTAAGTGAAAAGTGTAAGATACTTACTAACATAAAAAAATGACAAAAAAACAATAAAAGATCTATCTTCTAAAGAAAACCTCACTAAGGCACTAGAGGATGGAAAGAAAGACCTCCTCCCCTTGACAAAAGAAAATTTGGTGTTGCTAGTAGAGAAAAAAAAATAGATCAACCTAGGTGATGAAAAGAACCCAAAGAATATATACATGGAAAAAACACTCACTCTAGAGGAGCAAGAGAAGTTCATTATCTTCTTCAAAGAAGGTAAATTCAACTTTGCATGGTCCTACTTAGACATGCAAGGCCTTGATCTAGAGCTTGTGTTACATCATCTTCCATTGTTACCAAATAGAAAAAGCATCAACCAGGAGTTGAGAAAGATGCACCCAAACATTGTATTACTAGTCAAAGCAGAGTTGAAGAAACTCCTAGGTGCATGATTTATACGACCAATCCCAAATGCAGACCATATATCCAATCTAGTACCAGTAACAAAGCATAGCATTTAAATCTGCATTTGCACAGATTTTAGAGATATAAAAAAAGCTTTTCCTAAGGATGACTTTCCTTTACTGAATATTAACATGATAGTAGATCTCACTGAAAGACATCAGATGCTATCACTCATGGATGGTTTCTCATGATATAATGAAATATAGATTGCACTAGAGAAACAATACAAAACTCCATTTTATTGTCCCTAGGGCACTTACATTTGGAATGTCATGTCATTTGGCCTAAAAATTACAGGCACAACATATCAAAGGGCTATGACCACAATCTCCCCTAATCTCATTCACAAAACAATGGAAGACTACATCAACAATATACTTTCCAAGTCAATGCTCAGAAAAGATCATCTACAAGTGTTGGGACCCATATTTGATAGAATGAAAGAATACAAAGTCTAACTAAATCCAAAAATGTGTGCATTCGGGGTCACCTTAGGAAAGCTTTTGGGATTCATTATGTCACATCGAGGCATTAAATGAGACCTAGAAAAATTCAAGGCCATCCTTGATATGCCACCACCCACTAATCTAAGACAACTAAGAGGTTTACAAGGCATGCTTCAATCCATAAGGTGTTTCATAGCCCAATTAGTAGAAAAGTGTCATCCTTTACAATATCTACTACACAAGGATGTGACATTCATATGGACAGAAATATCTTCTAACAAGGATTACTATAAACAAGTATAGTTCATTGTGGGTGCTAATTCCCACTGGGGTTTTTACCATTTGGTTTCCCCATAATCAAATTGTATGTTTTGAACTGTGTTATCTAATTAAGCATTTACTTTATTGTATCCTGAAGTTAAAGAAGAAAAGAATTAAAGTTACTGATAACGGATTCACCCCCCCTCTTAGTTATCCTTTGGGACTATTCTAACAATTGGTATCAGAGCCAAATGCCTTGGAGAAGAAGCCTAATAGCTTAATGTAGATCAGATGTCTTACTTCAGAAAAGAAAGCCCTAAGTTTGACGGAGAAAATTATCTGGATTGGAAAAATAAAATGATAACATATCTATAGTGTGTTGGCTTTGAGATCTTTGAAATTGCTACACAAGAAGTTATGATTCCATCTCTGAAAGAACTTGCAAAGGATGATGCTACTAATAGACAAAAGGAAACATTTACTAATAATGCAATTGCCAAAGAAGCCCTAATCAACGCCTTATCTGATAGTGAATTTTTTGAGATCAAGAAAATTGACAGTGCATATACCATATGGAAGTATTTAGAAGATATGTTTGAAGGAGACATTCAAGAAAGAATGCACACAGGAAGACATGGAAAAAGAAATACAACAGTCTTGAGATGTTACCTGAAGAGAACATTAGAGCTTACAATCAGAGGATAAATGAAGTGGTCTCTGGAATCAGAAACAATGGTGGAGAAATATTAGAAGAAGATATAATGGACAAGTTGCTAACTACTTTAACATCAGACTATGAAAAAAAGATAAGTATTCTAGAGGAAACCATGCAATTCTCACAAGACTTCAAGAGAGATAATTTGATCAAAAAAATCACTGCATTTGAGATATCAAGATTGAAGACTAAACCCAAAAGTGAAACAACTTTCAAAGCCCCAGTCCATAGTAAGAAATCCTTACACATCTCCAGTCATAATGAGAAAGAAGAAGTTGATGAAGAACTAGAAGAAATCATTTCTATGATTTGTAAGAGAGAAAAGAAAGGAAAAGGAAAATATGAAGGACAACTTCCATTCAAATTTTTTTCATGTAACAAGATTGGTCACTTTGTATCTAAGTGTCCCACAAGAGGCAAGAAGTTCAGATCTGATTACAAACCCAAATATAAGAAGGAATGTTATCATGCTGAAGAAGGTGTAACTGATGAAGATTTAGGAGAAGATGAAATTGGATTTGTTTCCCTTAGATACATGGAAAGGTTTCTTGAGGAAATGGACATTGAAGATGTAAAGGAAGAACTAGAGTTAGCCTTAATTTCCAAAGTAGACATCAGAGCTGATTGGATCATTGACAGTGGATGCTCTCATCATAAGATAGGTGACAAAGAAAGATTTGTTCATTTAGAAAAATACAAAGGTGGTATGGTTAGATTTGGAGATAACACTCCTTAACCTATCATAGGCAGAGGTTCTATCACTTTGGATGGAAATAATAAGACAAATGATGTTCTATATGTTGATGGATTACATCATAACTTGCTAAGTGTTGGACAACTGCTTAACAAGGGTTATCATTTGGAGTTCAAAGACAACAAGTGAATCATTAAAAACAAGGATGGAGACATGATTGCATCAGGCTCCAAAACAAAAGGTAATGTTTTTCAGCTCAATTCTAATGTAAGTTGTTTTGTTGCAAAGGTGGATGACAGTTGGTTATGGCACAAGAGACTATGTCATATCAATTTTGATAATATAGTAAAGATCAGTAATGTCAAGGTAGTTAGAGACCTACCAAGTATTGCAAGACCAATTGACACAATATGCAGGGAATGTGTTATGGGTAAGCATGTAAGGAGTTCCTTCAGAAGTAAGCAGAACTCAACTGAGAACAAATTGGACCTAGTGCATACAAATTTGTGTGGTCCTACCCAAACAAGATCATACTATGGAGAAAGTTATTTCATTTTGTTTGTTGATGATTTTTCTAGGATGATGTGGGTTGCGTTCTTAAGGGAGAAATCTGAAGCCTTTGAAAAGTTCAAAATAATCAAAGCTAAGGTTGAGAATGAATCTAGATTAAAACTGAAATGTCTGAGATTAGATAGAGGAAGAGAGTTCACATCTGATCAGCTTTATGACTATTGTGAGGAACATGGAATTAAAAGATAGTTGAGTGCACCTAGAACCCCTCAATAGAATGAGATTGCAGAAAGGAGGAACATGATCATACTTGATACAATGCGCACTATGATGATTGAAGGAAAAGTTGCACACACCTACTGGAGAGATGTAGTGAACACAATAGTATATACTATCAATAGAACTCAATTGAGGCCAGGCACATATAAGACACCTTATGAAATTTGGTTTGGTAATATACCTATAGTAAAGTATTTCAAAATATTTGGCAGCAAGTGCTACATCAAGAGAGATGATGGTGTTGGTAAGTTTGATGCCAGAAGTGATGAAGGTATTTTCCTTGGTTACTCTACAAAAAGCAAAGCATATAGATGTTTTAATCTAAGATTGA
>MU227346.1:4439822-4455590 GCA_018584345.1 Thuja plicata
TCTCTCTCTCTCTCTCTCTCTCTCTCTCTCTCTCTCTCTCTCTCTCTCTCTCTCTCCTCTTCTTAGGCTTTTCATGCCTCATTCATAATGTCACAAGGGGTTTTCTTTGCTTTCCCCTTTCAAATATATTGTCTTCTTGTGTTGGATATTGGAGCTTTCTCTCTCCTTGTTTATGGTTATATTTTTTCATGCATTCAATTGCTTAGATTCTTTCCTGGTATTGTTTATTTTTTACATATTTCTTTTCATTTCTAACATGGTATCATGCTTGGCATATTTAGAATCTTAAGTTGACCTAGTGCCTATGGCACATGTGTTATCTTTGTCTCTCTTATATTTCTTTGATCAATATACTAATGTGATAATGTTCAACATACTTTATTGTTTAGATCATGAGTTATGCAGGTTGTGGATTTGCTACCCATTTACTTGCAGTGACATGACTCATTAGTGGACTATCTATATCCATGTGATTGACGCAATGTTGATGCAGGTTTCATTAGTTGGCCTTTTCTGTGGTCATTTGTGCATTAATATGTTCTTTTTATGAGAGATTTATTATACCTATCATGTTCATTTTGAGCTTATGATTTATTTTAGATATCATGTTAACTTCATTGCATGTTGGTGAACAAGTACATTTATCTTTATTCCTCTATGAGAACTTATTTTAATCACTCAACTTGAAATATTTTCTAACTTGTATATAAGATGAAATTCTACTTGTGGATAGTTGTCTTGTTCTTGTTCCTATGTTTCTTTTTTAGGTGAATACAGCTATGAGGAAGATTTTACTATCACCAACATGCCTCAAAGCCTAAGGTCATATGGCATGCCACAACCAGTGATAGAAACTGAAACCCCGTACCTTGTTATTTTTATATGTCCACCCACCACCTTTGTCAAGTGGGAAGAAATTGTGGAAGATAACCCTTTCACCAGATATTAATACATGGTTGTATCAAGACCTAGAAGACACACTTCAAGCACCCATACCCATGTCCACATATGGAGCCCGCTACATGATGCTACAAAAGTTTTGGTATGATGGTACGACTAGTCTGGGGGCAAGATGAAAAGGTCTAATGGAACTAACTTTACTACCAACCCAGAGAAATAAGAGAGGGTTAGGATATGGGTAAACCAGAACCGGTCCTACCACCTCAGACATACCCATTGATTAGGAAAAAATATCATAGTTACACCGGGGGTAAAACCTGGAACATGTTTTTATCAATAATATACTCCAATAGATAAATTTCCATCTAAAGTGGGAACTTCTTAATCCACATTTAACCTTCACCAAGATATCCAAGATGATGAGGAAAGTGATACATCTGATGAGAGTTCTAGTACAATTGATTCTTATGAGTACGAGTGAAAATCCCTCAACAATTCTGAAGCATCAATCCTAGACTATTCCCCTCGATTAGTCAACAATATATACCTTGAGGATATGTTTGTCCAAGTAACCATATAAGACCAACCATGCATCAATAAGCATATTGATTCCAATTCTGTAGGTGATACATCCATATCACATTCCCAGTTTATCAAAACTATCACTGTTGTCCCATTTACCCAAACTGAGTCATCCCCCCATGAGGACCTATGTTTAGTACACCCTAAACTGATAGAATGGGATAAACAAGGATGACCTAATATAGATCTCGTTGAGAATGATGAGGCTATCATAAAGTTCATGGAACTCAAAGAAGGAATTCCATTAGGGGACCATAAATAAGTTTTCTCTAATGACCTTAAAAGATCAACATATTTCGGAGAGGAAGGTCTTCTTTCGAGTCAAAAAAACAAAATAAGAAAAAAAATTGTTAGTAAGTGAAAAGTGTAAGATACTTACTAACATAAAAAAATGACAAAAAAACAATAAAAGATCTATCTTCTAAAGAAAACCTCACTAAGGCACTAGAGGATGGAAAGAAAGACCTCCTCCCCTTGACAAAAGAAAATTTGGTGTTGCTAGTAGAGAAAAAAAAATAGATCAACCTAGGTGATGAAAAGAACCCAAAGAATATATACATGGAAAAAACACTCACTCTAGAGGAGCAAGAGAAGTTCATTATCTTCTTCAAAGAAGGTAAATTCAACTTTGCATGGTCCTACTTAGACATGCAAGGCCTTGATCTAGAGCTTGTGTTACATCATCTTCCATTGTTACCAAATAGAAAAAGCATCAACCAGGAGTTGAGAAAGATGCACCCAAACATTGTATTACTAGTCAAAGCAGAGTTGAAGAAACTCCTAGGTGCATGATTTATACGACCAATCCCAAATGCAGACCATATATCCAATCTAGTACCAGTAACAAAGCATAGCATTTAAATCTGCATTTGCACAGATTTTAGAGATATAAAAAAAGCTTTTCCTAAGGATGACTTTCCTTTACTGAATATTAACATGATAGTAGATCTCACTGAAAGACATCAGATGCTATCACTCATGGATGGTTTCTCATGATATAATGAAATATAGATTGCACTAGAGAAACAATACAAAACTCCATTTTATTGTCCCTAGGGCACTTACATTTGGAATGTCATGTCATTTGGCCTAAAAATTACAGGCACAACATATCAAAGGGCTATGACCACAATCTCCCCTAATCTCATTCACAAAACAATGGAAGACTACATCAACAATATACTTTCCAAGTCAATGCTCAGAAAAGATCATCTACAAGTGTTGGGACCCATATTTGATAGAATGAAAGAATACAAAGTCTAACTAAATCCAAAAATGTGTGCATTCGGGGTCACCTTAGGAAAGCTTTTGGGATTCATTATGTCACATCGAGGCATTAAATGAGACCTAGAAAAATTCAAGGCCATCCTTGATATGCCACCACCCACTAATCTAAGACAACTAAGAGGTTTACAAGGCATGCTTCAATCCATAAGGTGTTTCATAGCCCAATTAGTAGAAAAGTGTCATCCTTTACAATATCTACTACACAAGGATGTGACATTCATATGGACAGAACAATGAGAGAAAGAATTCCAAATATTCAAGGATTATCTATTGAAGTCTCCCATATTGGTGTGACCCATTCAAGGTAGGTCATTACTTATGTACATCTTGGAAATTGAGTCATAATGAGGATTCCTCTTGGTACAACATGATGACCAAGGCAAAGAAAGAGTTGTCTACTACCTTAGCAGAACTTTGGTAGGCTATGAGCTCAACTACTCACCGATTGAAAAATCACGCCTTCCAGAAGTATTTGCTTCATAAAAGCTGAGACTTTACATGTTAAGCCATAAAACTAAGATGATAGCACACACTGATCCCCTGAAGTATTTACTAAGCAAAGAATCACTCACCGGATGGCTCGCTAAGTGGGTGATGATCTTAAGGGAATTTTACATAGAGTGTGTGGAAAGAAAATCTATCAAAGGGAAAGTGATTGTGGAGAAACTATAAGAGGCACCCCTATAGGATCATCAACCAATAGTCTCTAAATTTATAGATGATTCCATTCTTACAATACAACCAGCAATATAATTATGCTAAATATACTTTGATGGGTCATGCACGAACCATGGTGTAGGAGCATGGATAATACTCATCACTCTAAACAACGATGAGATCCCTAAATATTTCAGGTTCAACTTTCCATGTACAAACAACATAGTTGTGTATGAAGCTCTAGTCATAGGAGTAAACATGGCTATACAATGGAGAATCAAGAACCTCAAAGTCTATAGAGATTGAGAGTTGGTCATTAGCCAACTAAGCAATGACTATATGATAAAAGATGAGAAGCTAATCCCATAGAGAGAGCAGGTGGACATGTTGTGCACATTATTCCATTCATCTTATTTGAGAAAGTACCAAGAGTTAAAAACAAAACAACATATATGATAGCCACCATATAATCCTTGATCGAAATCCCAGGCAATGAGACTAGATTCTAGTTTCTAGTAGAGCAACTCATGGTACCAACACATCAAACACCAATCACAGAATCAGCGCATGTCCTTGTTGGTTCTGAAACCTCATGTTACCATGATGTGTACAATTACCTCAAAGGTAGTATCCTACCTCCTAACTTGTCTAGGAACCAAAAGAAGTCCCTCATTTTCCAAGCATCTAGGTTAACACTTCTAGATAATACTCTATATATAAGAAGTCTAGATGGAACGATATTACAATGTCTCACTTCCACGGAATCCTAGAGATATTTGTACGAGGTAGATGAAGGAATTTGTTGAATCCACATAGGTGACAATAGATTAGCAAAGAATATCATCAAAATAGGATTCTAGTGGAGCACTATAGAGACAAATGAAAACAAGTGCATGGTCGAAGGTGTAGGCAATGTCAGATTCATGGAGACCTCATCCATGCACCTACCCAAGAACTCAATCCTATCACTTCACCATGGGAATTTTCTATGTGGGGATTTGACCTAGTGGGTAAGATTACACCAACCTCATCTAATGGACATAAGTACATCATTACAACAAACATAGTACTTTACTAAATGGGTGGAAGCCATTCCTCTAACCTACATCATTGGAAAGAAGATCTCCATGTTCATACCAAACAACATCATCTATCGGTATGCAATTCCTCAAACCATACTAATAGATCATGGTACACCTTTCCAAAATCAATATGTTGAAGATATTTGTGAGAAGTTACAAATAAGATAAGGTTTCTCTTCCTTCTACTATCCACAAGGGAATGTTCAAGCTCAAGAAACAAACAAAACCATAGTGAATATTTTGAAGAAAACATTCAATGAATCAGGGCAAGACTGGCATTTACAGCTTTCTCCCACACTATGGGCATACAAAAATAGCATGAGAATACCTATAGGAGCCACTCCTCTCTCACTAATATATGGATCAGAGGTGATCCTACCAATCAAAGTGGAAATCCCATCCCTAAGAATATCATTGAAGAACTGTAATGCCCCTCCAACCCTAACAAAACCTGATTATGCTTGTTGGAAGTTTGAGACTTTTATTCTCTACTAATGATTCTAATTGAAGATAGTATTCCAATATATCTCATCTCCATGTAAGTGTTTGATGTATATTTCTCTTCGAGTAGCGGTGCCAACTCTGTGTTCATGATATTTTAGGAACATCATGTTATGAAACAATTTGATATATTTGTTGTGTGAGAAACTTCCTTTTTGATGGTTTGAGTAAACTGGGATGAATTAAGTTGGTTAAGATAATTTTATGACTATGTTATGGATGGTGTACATATTTTGTACAAATCACCATAAGGATTAGATTCTTTGTATGATTTACCTAGTCATAATTAACATTCTCGTATGATTTTATGTATGATTGTGATGATAACTATTAATTAGGGATTAACCCAAATCACCTAATGGATCATATTAAGGATTTAATCCAACCCTTGTTTAATAATTAATTAGTATTACTTTGTATTATGGGTTCATATACCCAAGTGACATCATACTTTAACTCTATGCTTTCTCTTATTTGATTAGATGATGAGATGCTTTAAAAATAAGTTGGATAATAGGATCATCCTAATGATAATTTGCAAATGATCTGAATGAATTATATTCTTAGAATATTTGGTTTATATACATGATGACATTATGAATGATGATAGTTCATTTTTATTTTGAGATTATGGTGGAGCTAACAATACTAACTCAATCATGATTTAGAATGAGTATTGTATGGTGTGTGTGTGTGTGTGTATGATTGGGGAGGCAGTCATAGTCACTTCTACAAGACATCCACACGATGTCTCACACCCCCTCCTTGTTTGTCACTGCTTGCACATATATGTATATATTTGTGTCTATCAACTTGGTGATGTAGGTACCAGGCCTCGACTCCACCTGGCCACACAGGTCTAAACATGCCTTTAAGATCCTCGATTGTTTTTTTTCTGGAGATATTACCAAGGTTTCCCCAAGTAGACCCCTTTTGACTTAGGTTCCTTTTTGAGGAAGTCACCCTATTTGGGCTTCAGTTGTACTATTTCGATGGTTTTGAGATTTGTGTTCTGGTTAGTTGACCTTGTTCTTTTATTATTGTCAATTATGTTTATTATTCTTGCTTATTTTATTATTATTATTATTATTATTATTATATATATATTATAGACATATTATGTGTATAAATAAGTTTTTGGCGTGACTAAATATATGTATATGTATGTATATACGGGTGCACACATATATGCCTATGTATATATAAATATATTTGTGTATAAATAAAGATATGAATTAGTTTTATGATCTAATATTGTATTGTGATATAAAATTAAATAAAATAATAAGATATCATTATGTTTAATTGGAAAAACTATCTTTTCTAGGAGATTCGAACCTGAAACATCCTATGAGTAATGCTAGTTAGTTACCAATGGGCTATATGAATTATCTGATCATATTTCTTATCATCAACATATTTGAGTACTACATAAGCTTAATTAAGTTAATAAATAAATTGAAGTTTTAACCTATCATTTACGGGAATAATTAATTATTTTGAAACTAACTATGGAAGTTGGAGAAATTGCTTCCCACAAAGCAACTCCTCCAGCCATATAGTTTTCTATATGTATAAGGTGAAATATTTTTGGAAGGAGACCTAGTTTTTTTGGAGTGATTCTCAGAAGAGGATTTTCAATTTTAAATGAGGCTATTTCATCAAGAGTTAAGGAAGACAAAAGTGTTTGATTTTTCTGAGAAAATGGAGAAATAACGGTTGAAAAAATATATATAGCCTTAGTGCGGAGGCCGTATCTTTCTAACCAACTGTTGGACCATGCTAATGCTTGGATATGCTAGAAAAAATTAAATTGCACCAATTCTCATTGGATCGATCGAAGAAATATTGTGTTGTTCGAAATTTATAGATCTCTGCGGATGGGTCTATCCAGGAGGACAATAAGAAGGAAGTTGGAAAGTCTGGAGGCTTATGGAATTTCTCAAAACACCAAGGGAATTCTCTGGAGTAGCCCAGGTAGAGTCTAGAACTAGAATTAATTCCCATGATCTTGAGCATGTCTGGTAATTCATTTAAAAAATGTATTTATTACTATATGTGTTATATGATTGATTAGATCTATAGTCAAGTAATGTAGTTTAAAAGCATTCATCATGCAACCTGTAAATAAGTGTCTGTATCTAATCTATAGGAGTGGTGAGTTTTTCACTATCTATTATTGGGTGTGATCATGTCTTTATGTGTGTTTTTTTATTCTATGTGAATTTTATGTCTGGGTAGTGGTTAAATTCATGTTTAAGTATTATTAATTTTTGGAGGGATTAGGATGTCATTTTATCACACTTTCTTTTGATAGGTTATTTTATTTGGGATTATTTTCTTCTATGTTCACTTTATTGCTTAAATTTGATCATAATGTTTTACTT
This sequence comes from Thuja plicata, assembly GCA_018584345.1. Classification (NCBI taxonomy): domain Eukaryota; kingdom Viridiplantae; phylum Streptophyta; class Pinopsida; order Cupressales; family Cupressaceae; genus Thuja; species Thuja plicata. Next base: position 4,447,219 of record MU227346.1, read on the forward strand.
AAGGTGTCTTGAGTATGTGTCATCCTTTTACTATTCTTATATTGTTTACGGTTAAGGTTAGGACTCATCTTGGTGATCTGAGTACACGGGAGAGTTTCCTAAACCTCTGAAATAAAGCATTTTCAGTGTTGCAATTCTTTTGTCATGTTTTGGTTAGGGGACTAGGTACCCTAGGTGAGTGTCTCACCATAGGTTCCAGGACCCAAAGTGGTTGCCAGGAGATCCTATGCATGAGTTTGTAATAAATAGATAACCTTAAATTAACTTGGGAGTGGGGATTCAAAAGATAATGAAAGACACATAATAATGCCCACATAGTCCTGTTGGAGTATCGGGACCATGGCTAAATGCCAGGATGGATCCCTATTCATAAAGGGGGACCAGGGTTACCTAGTTTCCAGGGAGGATCCAAATAAATAGGATATGTGATGACACTCACTTAGAGGGTATGCTAGAAACCTAACACTTGTGTATAGTTAAGTGATATTTTGGTATGTCTTGTAGTTGTTTAAGTTATTGTTTTGTGAAGCCTTAGATTTATTAGGGCCTTGTGTGGACCTTGGTTCTATCGCCTAGCACGGGGGAGTGGAACTACATGGTTCCACATGGTTGGGTGGTTAATCTTATCAAGGTATTATTGGTGGTTGGATGGATGACCTTTTCTTTGGATTCATGCTTGGAAGCTGTCAAAGATTCTACTGTTGCATCATGTACTTCAAGGAATTGTAATTATGATGTATTTATTTATAGAAAGCCCTTGTTTGGTAATGTAATGAAATTTAAATGAAGGGTGAATCAATGTAATGGGAATGGGTATTTCTAGGTGAAATGAAGAAAAATTTATGATCGTACTTGTATATGTCTCAAAAAATTAAAATACTGTGGAATTTGTCATTTATTTCCCTCTTATGCTATCTTGTAATAAAATAAGTGATCTCTTGCATGAAAAGTTATTTTTATGGTTCTCTCTAATTTACTGGATAAGGACCTAGCTTATATTGATATGATAAGTAAGTTCTCTTATATAATAGACTAAAAAGGAATACCATGAAATGATTAGTTAAGGAGTGAACTTGTGTATATCAAAGTGAAATGCTATTGTTAGATAAGAAGAACTATAGGGAATGATAAATGATAATATAATTGCAATCATGGTATAGCTTTATAATTGATAAATGAGATGCTAAATATTAAGGGAAGTTTATAGGAAATAAGTATAAGACATTTATGGTTTATTATAACCTATGATAGTAACTTAGTAAATTGATTCACATATTAACTTATGATTAATGTTAAGAATGAGTTAGGAACATTTTGGTTGGTGCCTTACAGTATATCTATTATAATGTACATCTAGGTGGTAGGGTATGCAATAATGAATGATAATCTTTACCCTAATGTCTATATGAAACTAAATTTATAAGATAGTCTACATATATTATGAATTTCATTAGTTAGTTATGAAGAATGGATTGTGTTGGTTAATTAAATGATGGTGAATAATCATTGAAACATGCTCATGCAAAAGTAACCATTTATTCTGAAGTGTTAAAAATATGTTAGAATTGTAATTCATAATGAAGATCTTAAATGGAATTAAATTAATCAATATTGTTTGAGTAGTTGTGTTACGGAACCTATGAGGACTAGGAAATCTTCAGTTATGATACATTTATGTTTTGTGATCATATGTGTATCGACTCTTTTGGTAATGCAAGTTTTAATAGTTCAAAAAGAAAATTGACTTCATCTTTAGAGATTTGATGGTCAGTCCTCCTGGGTTCCCTAGTGGGGCGTTAGAAGAACATCATTTTAGATGAAGACTACAGAGTAGCAATTGTACATCTTGAAACATTGATTTTGTAGACATTTTGAAATTTAATGTGCCATATTTGTATATGAAGATACTTTTGATACTTTCTATATATAGAACATTTTCATTTTTATGTTATATTTGTGTCATCTTTTGTATACACATGTATTATTCATGTTTATGGAATTGAATGGTGAAGTTGTATCTTGACTATGATTATGATTGTTATATCTTGAAGTTATATTTTGAAGTTATATTTGATTATCATTATGATTTAAATTATATCTTGTTAAAGTTATATGTGAATTTGTTATAATAGATGCAATAAATTACTGAGATTACTCAAATTCTCCTTTGTTTTGTAACAATACCCAAATCCTTCCTTCAATAACGCATCAACTTATAGACCCAACCCACTTTAATAATAGTGATTTTTTTTATTGAATTGGAAATCATGGGTTTCACTATTAAACCCCCATGAAACTCATTGTTTTCACTTCTCAAAGAAGCCTTACAAATATCTTATTCTAAGACAAAATATCACACTTTACTTTTCAAGTGTATGGATCCAAATTATAAAAAATATCATGGCCAATCTAATGGTGTATAGACTTTGAGTTATAATAACACCAAATGAATTTTGACATCAACATTTAATCTTCAAACTATCAAATCTATTTAGTTTTCTAAAATATTCAATGATCTAAGCAAAATTTCTCTTTGCACACAAGCTTCAATAGGCCACACAACTATAAACTATAAATAAGGAATAATGCCTCATCAAGTATCCCTAAATAGACATTTCCTTCTTTCTACTAATATGTAAAGTTTAGTCAATATGTTATTTAAGAAAAAAATTCATAAAATATGGACACTATAGTTATATCATACATTGAGTGAAAATAGATCTTACTAAAAATAGTTCTTACTAAAAACAAGTATCATACTTTGATAAATGACAAATATATTTATGCATAAACAAAAAACATTAATGATGAACATCCAAAGGGAAGGAACTAGAAAATCTTTGTGAGTAGCAGATCTAATTCTTTCAGGTCAGCCTTGCTCTAATTTTACCTCTATTTGTTGTTATAGAGTACCAAAGAATCATTTCCATGTTTCTTCCGAGCTTTATGGACATAATTGTGGTATGAATAAAAGAACTATGATAACTGAGTTATAAGAGCCATAGGAGGAAAAATAACTCACAATTTTGATAACATTTATTGCTTCAAGTATTTCCCTCACTATATTTGATAACATGTATGAATGCACAATGATTTATAAAGGAACCAATGACAAGCGATCTATTTGTAGGGAGAAATGTAGAGCTTAATGACCATTTCCATATGTAAAGACCAAGAATAGAACATAGAATATGTTGTTGTCATGAAAGATCAAATTAGACCAATCAAATATGAAGACAATGATTATAGTTGATGAGCCTCTTTAAAGACCATCTTTTCAAATGCTTTTTTATTTTCTTTCCAGCTGTTTACTTGTAGAACAGATACTTAAACTTATGGTTTTATATGTATATTTTGTATATGTAAGGACATAAGTAGAAAAATGGATGAAAAGGGAACATAGTATACTTTCTGGGAACTAATGGATAAAATGATAAGATGTAGTAGTTATATGCTAATGAGTGATCCTACTTTGTCTGCTATGTTTGTGGTTAGTTTCCTTCATGTAGCCATGTGCCTTACAAGAGTATTAATTAGAACCTAACACTTCTTTCTTGATATTAATGATGAAAATATGTATGCCTCGGAGGTTGTGTGTGCATTGATCAGTCATGGTGAATTAAAGATCAACATCGTGATGTTGAAGAAGTCAAAAGCCAGCCATTGCTGCAAAGACACCATCACATCAAAGAGGTCTAACAAGCAGTTAAAGTAAGTTAAGATGTTGCTGCAAGATCTTCGCAGGAAGAACAAGTCATTTCAGTTTCATGTTAAAGATAGCACGCGGATCTAGAGGAACCACACACTATATTCTGGGAAGACTTATTCTCTATGGCTGATATTTTTGTTATGAAGCATTATGTATCTGTAATGATCCTCATTAATGGACTAATATCAGATTTATGGAGTATTTGTACATTTTCTTTAACTAATATGACTATTGTAACTCTTTGGAGTTAGTCAAGTTAGTAGTTATTTTTTGAATAGAGGCTGATACAATTGTATTACTTTTTTATTTTATCCTAGTGTATTTTCAATGAATGAATAAAATACACAAGTTGAGTTCAATTCTTTTATCTTTATTGTGTTTTTATGCACTCATAAAAGGGTTCCCACTTGGTGAGTGAATTCCCTCATTAGAGTAGAAGTCATTTCCATGTTTTAGAGGTGTAAAATAGAACTTTGTTTTTCCTGTAGCCTCTAGTAACAGAACTAGTAGACTGTTCCTGCAACATAGGCAGATAGAGCTATTCCTATCCATAATTACTATTTTCCAAGAGTAAAAGCATCATTTGAGTTAGCATAGATTTCCTAAATCTTAATGCATTTCAAATTCATAGGTTTAGCCATGAGAATTAATGGAGTTTGAAGCATATACTTTGAAAATGTCATTCCAAGTTTACGCCCCTGGTCGATAATTAAATGAGATTGAATAATCCAATTAGCAACCATTTAGGGTGTCCAATCCTGAAATAAGAAATCTAATGCTATGGTTTTCTAAGACAATTGTTTGGCCAAGCATTTTGGCACTTTTATCTGGGATGGTGTTAGTTCAAACTTACTTTGGTGTTCACATTCCCAGTTTTCATAATTTAGGACTGAGTTTTAAGTATTCCTTTTATGCATAGAGGAAGAGACTCTCATGGGAGATTCCTTCCTCACAATCACCAGGTAGAACCATTTTATATTTTTAATTCTGAGCCTAAGGAACCCTTAGTTGAGAGTGAGTAAGAAAACCCATTTGAAAATCCATTTGTTGATGCCCAAGGAGAAATATCTTTGTCGTCATCCTCTAAAGGATCACTACATTTTCATGACCTGTTTGATGAACCTGAGTATCACGACAACCCTTTATCCCTTATTATCTATCAACCACAATAGCTAGGTCCTCCCCTAAGGATGGCTCAGCCTACCTTTCCTTTCCCCATTCTTCCTCAGAATGGTAATCATAATCTGAAGAACATACCTACCTCCGCAATCCCAAAATTTTATGGCCTCATCACTGAAGACCTTGAAACCTTCCTTTTTGATTTTGATATCCTTTGTAGGAGCTATGATTACATAACTGATGCCCACAAGCTGAAATTTTTTCCATCTACTATCAAGGAGGTTTCTCTAAGGTGGTTCATGGGGCTAGGAGCTAATGCTGAAGCAGATTGGGATGACATGAGCAACATGTTTATTTCCAAATTAAAGGAATATTGTAGGGGTCAAGATTTAAAATGGGATGACATTTTAAAAATTTCTCAAAAGGAGGATGAGACCTTGGAGGTCTATGTCTCAAGGTCTATGTTCAACTTGTAGCAGGATACCCAGCATGAGTTGAACAAGGATTCCCAAGAGAATATTTTTTCTAAAAGGTGTAAATGATTGGAGTATAGAAGCTTTGGATCTGATGGCTGGTGGAGACATCACTCAGTAGAACTGAGCTGATATAAAGAACATATGCCTGAACTATTCAAGGGCTACTATGAAGAAAGGAAGAGGAATAAGAGACTTGCCTCATAAATCCAATGGTTCGAGAGTATCTAAATTGGAGTTGTCCAATATTTTGAATGACTTTAAGTAGGACATCATCAATGAAGTTGTGACTTAGGTGGCCAAAATGCAAGCATGAAGGAAGGAGGATGCAGAAGCTATGTTGGCTGAATTCTTCTCCCACTAAAGAGAGAAGAAAAGGAACTGTAAGTGAAAAATAGTTGCATCTTTGGACACTAATTCAATACCACAAAGTTTAAAGCTATATGTGAGGATAATGGAGAGGTTATCTACGTTGTTCAAAGGTGATGATGGGCTCAAAGACAAGGTATGCCTCAAGACTCCCTGAATAATTTTGGTTTTAATAATAGTAGTCAATGGAAAAATCATAACCCTCTGAATCCTTGCCCTCAAGCATAGAATTGGAATTATAACTAGTCTAACCAATAGCCATAGTATAACCAAAAATATCAGTAACAACCTCCATTTAACCCATACTAACAACAATTTAGCCAATATCAATAGCCACAACAGAATAACCAATGACAACCACATGGTAACTAGCAACAACAACCTCAGTGGGGACCCAATCAGCCTAATCAGAAACAAGCTATTATGCCTCCACCAATGCAACAAGCTATTATGCTTCCACCTCCTACAAGAAATAGTAATCTTTAGAAGCCAACACAACTTCCTACGCAACTAGCTCCAAATCCCAATAACAAGCAGCAAGTTTACTCCTGGAAAGTGAATGATATTCACTTAAGATAAGAAAACATTACTTGCACCTAAGGAGCCTATAATAAATGAAGTTTCTAATGCTAAGGAAATACCAGAGAATCAACCCATTGCTACTCCACATGTTCTGCAATCTACTCTAGTTTTCAAAAATCTACCTTATCCGTAGAGATTAATTAAAAAAATGCCCTTAAAAGAAAACCCTATTGTAGTTGATTTGATTGACTAAATCAAGAAAATGACTATCCAAATACCTATGTTAGATTCCCACAAAGAAATTCTCATCTGTAAGGTAAGAAATGAGGGTGAATTTTAAAGTGGTTCATTCCACATAAAAGAACTTACATTTGAATATGTTATGGGGGTAAATAAGATGATATACTTCTATCCTAAGATATGCAAATGAAGGATCCAGATTGATTAACCTAAAAGGAAAGATCAATGCATAAATGAATCAACCATTTCGAGACAAGAATAAATGAGGAAGATCTGAAGTACCCATTTATTTATTTGAATGTGAAATAGATTTATATAGATTGATAACCTTATTTGAATTGAATAGGAGAAATGTACTAACCTTGGAAAATTGCAGATCTAAAGAATGTTGTTTTCTGAAGCCTGTGTTGATTTTCCAGAAAATATGAGACCGGATCTAGAGTAGAAATGCATAGAGGAACAAAACCCATAAATCTAATTCAGTTCTGACACAATTTTGATTTGTACCCTCAAGTCAATATCACCATTGGCTAGAATTTATAATTGCACCTAGGGTAGAATTGACCTAAAAAGTCTCAGACTGAAATTCTATTTTTGGATCCTAGAAGTTTTCTAAAAGGGTATCTGAATCTATGTCCTGATCTGTTGTTCTGAACATGTGCCTAAAATAAAAATGGTTGGTTTGTTGGGGGGTAGGGGTTTTCTTTGGTCAAACCCCAATTTTCAAATTAATCTCAAATATATAATTTAAATTTCAAGAATAAATAAAGTAATTGAAACAATTCACCTTGCTCATGTAAAAGGTCCTTGTGGAGGATTCAAATCCTTGAATCCACAAGTATGGATGCACCAAATGGATGTAGAATGTACAATTTAGATGTCTTCAATCAATTTCTTGTAGATCTTCAACACAAATATTGAATGGATTCTTGAATAGGAAGAGGCTTGTAGGAATGTGGATGGAGAAAACTTCAACAAGAGGGCTCCATGGAGCTTGAATCCTTCAATGACCACCAATGGATCTCCTTGATGAAAATGAGTTCTTGAGAAGTGCTTGAGAATGGATGAATGCTTCAATGGCTACTTGGATTTCTTCAAATCTTGCTTCTTCACCTTTGGAATACACTCTTCAAGTCTTGAGCTCTTACAATTATCAAGTCTTAGATTGTTCTTGCTTGTTGTTAGAGAGTCTTAGAGAAAATGAGAGGAGAAAGCTTCCTTTTATATAAAAATAGGGTGAAATTTGCTAGAGAGGCTGACATAGGAGAATTTAATTCCAATTAGACTCATTCCCCTAGAAGAGGACATATATCAAATATAAATTAATATTTGTTGTCCCGAAGACCAAAATAGCCGACACGGAAGTGAGAATTAACTTTTTCCAAAGACGGACATCCGAAAACCCTGAGATTTTGAAATTTGAACCTCAGGCCTAGAAAGGGTCGATTGTGACCTAGGTCAAGTTCGAGGTCAAACTTGACCCAAAAAGGTCAACCTTGACCCTGAGGTCAAAGTCCTAGTTTTTTAGTCTAGGGTGCTAGAAATAGGTTGGAAAAAGTGGAAATGAGGTAGAATAGGTGCTAAAGTCAGATCAAAGTTAGGAACCCATTCAAGGCACTTGACATGACCCCAAAACACTTACTCGGAAGGCTAAACTAGTCTACCATGGATGTGATTCCATTTTCTGACTATACATTTAGCCCCCACTTTAGCAAGAGTATGGACTCAATACAAAATCTTTGTAAAGGAGATCATAAAGAATAGATAATCTTATTGGAATCATAAGGGACAAAGAAATCCTCAAGCCCCCAACATACTTAAGTCTTTATCAACCCTAATATCATGATAAGAGAGACATCACCAGCTAAGGAGAGAGAGAGAGAGAGAGAGAGAGAGAGAGAGAGAGAGAGAGAGAGAGAGAGAGAGAGAGAGAGAGAGAG
>MU227346.1:4463039-4473535 GCA_018584345.1 Thuja plicata
ATCATGACCCTCTCATCATCTTTTTCAAACAAAACCATTTGGTTGTCTCCTTGACCCTCAACTTCTGGCTCCTTCTGCAGTTGCCTTCTCAATTTCCTAAAGTATTTACCATGCTCTGAGATCATGGTTTTCGCCATGCATTTTCTATCTTGTACCATTTTATGGTTTGTCTTCTGTTTCTTCCTTGGTGGCTCTTTAGCTGAAGTGGCCTCTTCACCTACTTCTTCTTCTTCATGTTGTTCTTCTTATTCTTCTTGATGTTCCTCTTCTTATGGTTCCTCTTGGTGCTCTTTATCATGTAAGGCAATTTGAATAGGGGATCCTTTGGATTGTGCATCTTCAGCACTGAATTCAGGTACTTGTGACATCAAAGTTTCATAGGATTTTAGCATATGCTCTATCCTCTGGAAATATGGGAGATCAGGGAAAAAACCAGAGAATGAATTATTTGATTCCTTCCATTCAGATTCTTCTCTTAGGAGGTCATTCCATTTCCTTGTCCTATCCTAAACTTCTTGTCTATTCAATTTATTCCTCACAACATCTTCATCATCCAATGGCTGATGGTCTCTGATTTTTTTCCAAGGAGTCATTCTTTTTAGGGTTGTTTGTATAAAATTCTCAGGATCACAGAATCTGATGATTGTAGTAGACATTCTGTATTGCTTTAAGAAATCATTTACTACATCAAACATTTTCTTCCCAATAGAGAAATCAAAACCCACCCATAATCTAGGGATAAAGGTTCCCTTCTTGTGCCCCTCTAGAAATTCCTTATCTAACCAAGTAATCTGCCAGACAAATTCTAAGAAAGCAATTATGGGAGGAACAAATCTAGGGAGAATGTGAGGAGGCTGAGTGCAACCATATACTCTGATGATAGTTATGTAATCAAAGAAGAAGAAATCAGCCCAGTTGTGGGAGATGGGCTAATTAGGGACATACTCCCATGGTCTCAGAAATTTTCTAACCTCATACAGAAGTCTGTGCCTATATGTTCCCAACAGATCAAAAATTGGATCCACAATCCAATTGCAAAAACATACAAATGATGAATTGACAGACGCACTATCCCACACTTGAGTCCATCTTTGGATTGGTGCCTCCACACCATATTCTGATACAAATAGCTCAAGCTCTTTCTCCATTGATGCTCTATTACAATATAAAATCATGTACATTAGATGACAGTAATGTTTGAAAGTGGGTGTTGGGTTATCTGACTGTATTTCTAACAATCCAGCATGGATAGCATCAACTATGTAGCCAACATAATCGTAATGAGTGTTGACTTCCAGGTGCTAGATGTTCATTGCCATCATAAGTATCTCCTGAGATATTGTAGAATCTCCATCAAGGCCTAGAACCCTACTCAAACCATAGACAGTGCATTTTACATAATGGTGAAACAAAGATAAGTCAAAAGGTGGCGTGAAATTGTCTGGAATCTTCACCAGGTGCCTATCTACTCTGGGCATAAACTTAGGCATTTCATACTTCTTGATCAAATGCTCTCTCTTGAAGTAATCAACTTTAATCTTTTTCAAATCAATATCAGTGCATAATGTACCGGTGATTCCAAATACCTTGGCCACTGACCTTCTATCTATGGAGACTAGGGTTTCTTTATTCTTTTTCCTAATTACCCTAGCTACCAGGCAATAGTTTTTTGCTAACTCCCTAATAAGACCAATGTCGACATAGACGTCAGGCACAATCAATTTAGCCATATTCAAATCCCATGGATTGCAAATTGGGACTGGCTTGACCCTATTATTCCAAAAATAATGAAATAAAGTACTACCAGAGTAGTCTGGGGTTACCAGATTTCTGCATTGAGACCATTTATCGCTCCACTCTTCCCAATTTGCACTGCTTGTATTAAAAGTTCTAGGAAGCAATTTGGCAAATTCTTCTGTATATTTCTTCAGTGTGACTTCCTTCTTCTTTCCAGACCATTGTGAGGTAGTAGGAACAATATCTTGACTCGTCCTTCTTCTTTGAATTTTACTGTCTCAAATACAATTCTCCAAACCAATAAGCTTCTTAATCTTTGCAGAAAAATTCAGAATGTAGAAATGAGAGCTGTACAGAATCAAACTCAATCATTTACACTTATAGCCATTAAGGACTGTGTCTTGTCAACTTGAATGCCAAATTCCTGCACTTCCACTATCATGAAGATTTCATTCTATTATTAATGCTACCATCAACTCGCACTATTTGATCCTAGCTGGAAGAGAGTGTACACTTTTCTCCCCTCTGGCACTCGTCAGCCTGAAACTAGCCAACACACTGCACTTTATTTACTTTTGGAAAGGTTCTTGCGAGTGAGTGATGCACCCCTTTTATTTAACCAGTATCATACTTTCCATCTATCCTTACCCCACCTTTCACCTTCTACGAGTGAGCGATGACCTAATCTATACTTCATCATTTGATAGTCACATACTTGCTATCTTTCTACATTTTCCTTTTGGGTTTATGTGAGGTAGCGATATTACCTTTACTTCAACCCGTCGCACCCTCGCTAGTCAATATTTCACATCACCTGAATCTTGGTGACTAAGCGAGTATGCATCTTATCTTTTAGTTATTCCATAACAACACACTCGCTGGCTGTCAAACTATAACTTTTGGATCTGAGCGAGTGAGCGACGTTCATTCTTTACCACATACTTTATCTGGTCACTCACTCATGCTATAGAGTACTCTAGCTTTCAATCACTCAGCGAGTGAGCGATGGCTTCTATTTTTTGCTCAGTCGTGAACTCGTAAACTTGAAAACTTAACTTTATTATTGACTACGAGTGTGCGACTGTGAACCTTTTTCTCTAGTCGCACAATCGCTAACCCTTTTCCTTTCATCTTTGTTGATGGGCGAGTGAGCAATATCTTTCTTCTTTTAATTCATCGCACACTCGCAAGTTGATTTTTTATCACCTCAAAGCATCAGCGAATGAGCGAGGTGATGAATGGTCCCACAGTTGCTCATTCACACCTCTTTTAAGAATTTTGAAGAATGCCTCTGCGACTGAGCGGTGAACCTTCAAATTGGTACTTCATACATTTACCGCGTACTTGCACTACAAAATACAAGTGAGTTAGAACCTAAGCGAGTGGGAGACCTCTAGAACATGACCTCATTGTCCAGTTGCTGACTTGTAAGACAAACATAAAACCTGATGCAGGTATGCGACTGCTTCATTTTTTAACAAGGCTCACTCGGTCGCGAAGCATGATATGGACAACATAACTTTTAAGTGACTGTGCGACATACAATATTTTAACCCGTCACTGACTTGCTGGTTCAATATTTTATACATTTAACTCTCAGTGAGTGAGCGATAAATTTAATCATTGTTAACCCGCTCAATCGCTAACCTACAACCTGACTTTCACAAGACATTGTGATTGCGCGATTTACACTTTAAAACACTCAGCCCGCTCACTCGCACAAAAATCAGGACCTGACATAAGCTCATCATGACTGCACAATTTTTTAAATCTGATGACTCATCACCCACTCGTACAAGTTAGGGACATGTTTAAAAGACAGACATGACAAAGCGACAACATTTAAATAGAACTTAAAAATAGATTTTGACCTCCTTTTGCGTGGTAAGGCACAGGATTTTAAACCAAGAAAGCCCAGGAAAATCAAAGCTAAGAAATTTCAAAGAAATTTTTTAGTGCAGTGCTAACACACCCTAGGGAAGAATCAACCTAAAAATTCTCAGACTGAAATTCTATTTTTGGATCCCGGAAGTTTTTTGAAAGGGGTATCCTAATCTCTGTCCCGATCTGTTGTTCCGAACTTGTGGCTGAAAGAAAAATGTTTTTTTTTTGGGGGGAGAGGTTTTCCTTGGTCAAACCTTGGTTTTGGAATTAACCTCAAATATATAATTGAAATTTTAGGAATAAACAAAGTAAATGAAACAATTCACCTTGCTCATGTAAAAGGTCCTTGTGGAGGATTTAAATTCTTGAATCCACAAGTATGGATGGACCAAATGGATATAGAATATAGAATGTAGGATTCCTTCAATCAATTGCTTGTAAATCTTCAACACCAATCTTGAATGGGTTCTTTAATTGGAAGAGGCATGGAGGAATGTGGATGGAGAAATCTTCAACAAGAGGGATCCATGGAGCTTGAATCCTTCAATGACCACCAATGGATCTCCTTGATGAAAAATGAGTGCTTGAGAAGTGCTTGAGAAGTGGATGAATGCTTCAATGGCTACATGGATTGCTTCAAATATTTTTTCTTCACCTTTGGAATTCACTCTTCAAGTCTTGAGCTCTTGCAATTATCAAGTCTTAGATTGTTCTTGCTTGTGGTTAGAGAGTCTTAGAGAAAATGAGAGGAGAAAGCTTCCTTTTATATGAAACTAATGCGAAATTTTCTAGAGACGCCAACAAAGGAAAATTAAATTCCAATTGGACCCAAGCCCCTAGAAGAGGACCTATATTAAATACAAATTAAGATTTATTGTCCCGAAGACCGAAACAACAGACCCAGAAGTGGGAATTATATTTTTCCAAAGACCAACATCTAGAAACCCTGATTTTCTAAAATTTGAACCCTAGGCCTGGAAGAGGTCGATTATGACCTAGGTCAAGGTTGAGGTAAACCTTGACCTAGGTCAAGGTTGAGGTTGACCTTGACCTAGAATGGTCGACCTTGACCCTGAGGTCAAAGTCCCATTTTTTAATTTTGGGGTGTTAGAAATAGGTTGGAAAAGTAGAAATGGGGTAGAACAGGGGAATAAAGCTAGATCAAAGTCAGGACCCATTCAAGGAACTTGACATTACCCCAAACCACTTATTCAAAAGGATAAACTAGTCTACCATGGAAGTGCTTCCATTTTATGACTATACACCATGTATAGTAAAGCAATAAAGGAAGCCTGTATCAAGAACCCTGGTAGAAAGAGGAAAGATCCTGAAACTATCCATGTTCTTGGAGAGATTTTTGATCTCATGCTCAGTAAGGTATTGATTCCTAAATACTCTTATCCAGGTAGCCCAATGGTTACAATTCATATTAAAGGTATCTAAATATAGAATGTCTTGATTGATTTAGGGGTATCCATAAATGTGATGACTATGGAAGTTTTGTTAAGAATTACTATCATTGGTTTAAGGGAAATACCTACAATACTCTAGTTAGCTTATAATTCCATAGTGAAGCTAGATGGAATGGTGGAGGACATTGTTGTCACACTTGATTCCTTGGATAATCCCTTAGATTTCATAATCTTATTGCCCAAAGCCACATTAGGAGGATATCCATTAATCTTAGGAAGGCCTTGGCTAGCCATAGAAAATGTTTGCATTGCATGCCTCTCAGGAAAAATGACAATATCTGATGGGATCCATACCAAGGAATTAACCCTATATTCTCAAGCCAAGCCCCAAGTTGAACTTGACCAAGTAACCTGGCCAGACCTAGGTACCCTTGAGGAAAAATCTATTCAACAACTCATGGTTATTGGAAGAGATCCATTTATGCTATCCCAAGAGGAAGATGACATACTGGTGGCAATTTTTACCAATTAGTATGGCTCTGATACATCCTCTTGTCATGTCCCTATTTGTTCCCTCCAAACTATATTGCCTAATAAGAACCAAACTAAGATTCTTGCAGCACCTGATTATGTTAATACCTTATTACCACATTAGATCAAGTCACCTTCATTTGAAGAATTTATGATGCTAGATAAAGTTAAAAGGGTATAAATTTCCTTAGGAAAAGAGTTGAATATTAATAAAACCCTCACCAAGTATCGAATGGCCAGTCTTATCCAACTGTTGAAAGACAGACAACAAGCCTTTGCATGTGACTATACTGATATGAAGGGGTTGGACCAAAAGCTTTGTACCCATAAGATTTATATCAGTCCTGAGTGCAGACTAATTAGACAAGCCTAGAGAAGAATCAACCTTGCTCTAAGAGATATAGGAAAAGCTGAGCTACAAAACCTCCTTAAAGATGGCTTTATATATCCAATTTCTTATAGCCACTAGATCTCTCCTTTAGTTATTGTTCCAAAAAAATGAGGTAAATGGAGATTTTGTGTGGACTATAGGGAGCTCAAAAAATCCACTAAGAAAGACCACTTTCCATTACCTTTCATTGACCAAGTACTTGACAACCTTGCTGGTAAATTTTTTTTCATTTTTAGATGGCTTTAGTGGCTACAACCAAATCCAGATAGCACCTAAAGATTAGGATAAGACAATGTTCAATTTTCCATGAGGAACATTTTCTTATTCTATCTTGCCATTTTGATTGTGCAATGCACCTACTACTTTTTAGCCGGTAGTAATCAATATCTTCTCTAACATTTCTACTGACTATGTTGAAATATAAATGGATGACTTCACTGCATATGGAGCTACATTTGAGGAGGCACATCCTAAATTGGATAAATTTCTTAACATATGTAAGGAATACAATGTCTCCCTTAATAGTGATAAGTGCTACATGATGATGGAAGAGGTAGTTGTCTTAGGGCATTACATCTCATCCTTTGGTATCCAGGTTGATCCTACAAATATTGTAGTCATCACTACTCTTCCAACTCCAGTCAAGCAAAAGGATGTCAAGTTTTTTCTTGGTCATTTGGGATACTACAAGAGATTCATTAAAGACGTTAGTCAACTTGCAGCCCCATTATATAGCTTGTCGAAGAAAGAAGTTGAATTTGAATGGACCACTGACTGTGAACTATCATTTTAGCAGTTAAAATATGTTCTGAATCAAACACCTATTCTTAGAGTACCTGATCAAAAGCTTCCCTTTCATATTCATACAGATGCATCAGACTATGATATTGGGGTAGTGCTAGGCCAACAAGAAGGTACAGTTGAGCATGCTATTTCTTACATTAGTAAGAATTTGCAAGGTGTTGAACTAAACTATACTGTTACATAAAAGGAATTACTAGCAGTAATCTATGCACTTAATAAATTCAAACATTACATTACTAGTTATGAAGTCTTTGTATACACTTACCATTTAACAATCAAATACTTAATGAACAAACCTTCCATATCTGGTGGGTTCAAAAGATGGTTACTCCTCATGCAAGAGTTTAATGTAAAAATCAATGATAAACTAGGCAAGGCTAATGTGGTGGCTGATTTCTGATCTATATTACAAGTTCCCAATGATCCTTTAGCAATTGATGAAAACTTCCCTGATGAGAACCTCTTCTTTGTTAACACTTACAGCCCAGGGTATGTTGATATCGCAAACTACCTTGGTACAGGAAGGACACCACCTCATTTCTCCCCAAGAGAGTGCAGACTTATGGTTGAGAAAAGATTCAATTTTTCATGGATATCAAGATTTATATTTTACACAAGTCCTGACTAGGTCACCCAACGATGAGTTTGCGAAGATGAGACTTATGACATCCTTCAGGCATTTCATGATGAAATGTGTGGTGTCCACTTTGTAGGAAAAAGGATAGCATACAAGATATTGACAACACGTTACTATTGGCCTACCTTACATAAAGATACAACTAAGCATGCCAAGTACTATGACTGATGCTAGTGTATGGGGTGCCCAACTAGGCTGGATGAAATTCCCTTGCAACCTTAGGTGGTGGTGACACCATTTGACAAATGAGGTATCAATTTTGTGAGACCTATCGATCTATCTTCTCACAATAAGTCATAAATCTTAGTATGCACTGATTATGCAAATAAATGGGTAGAAGCTAAAGAAATGAGGCATGCTAGAGATCATAAGGTAGTGGAATTTCTCTATGAATATATATTTACCAGGTTTGGTGTACCTCATGAGATAGTCACAGACCAAGGAGAAAAGTTTACTTCTAATCTTATTGTGGATTTGATGCATGAGTACATAGTAAGGCATGGTAAATCTTCCCCATACCATCCTCGGGCCAATGGGTAGGCAAAAATAACAAATTAGGAGATGGAGTCAATCTTGACTAAAACAATTGTTTTTCACAAGAAGGACTGGGCTACCCGTCTTCTTGAAACAATTTGGGCTTACCAAACAACTTGGAAAACAACAACTGGTTTTACTCCTTTTGAACTGGTTTATGGAGAATTTGCATCTATGCCTATTGAGTTTCAACACAAGACTCTTAGGATGACATTTGAATTAGACATTAACCTTACCAGGGTATAAGAAGACATGCTCTTACAGCTTAATGGACAAGATGAGTATTGTAAGTATGCACTTCACAATACAAAATTGATTCAGAAGTAGCGAAAGAAGTGGCATGATAGATTCATCAAGGAAAAGAATTTTTCCCTTGGTGATTGGAACCTACTCTATTAATCACACTACCAGCATACCCCAGGCAAATTTTAAACTCGATGGCTAGGACCATATGAAATAATCTCATTTTTTTATAATGGAACGATTTAGCTTTCCACCATTGATCCTGTGCGATTCAAACTTCTTGTGAACGAACATCACCTCAAGATCTACCAAAATTCCACAAGTCGTGAAGACTTCTTGCAACAGTTCTAGGATAGTGATGACAACAACACTCCTGTGGAAACAATATCTTGGTCTTCCACCGAGGTTTCCAATAATCCTTGATTTATATCAATGATTCCATAATAAATATTTCACCTCCTATGAAATAATATCTCCATAATAAAATCCACCTCACCTTCTCTCTCTATAATTTTCTTCTATACCATTGTATCACTCCATCGGTGTATGTTGCATATCATAACACTCTTCTTATAGCACTCTACAGGTTAGTGACACATACCTTTGTTCGTACATTATTTCATTCATTTTTATTAGAATTTAGTGTTCTTTTTCTTTTTATACTCTTGCACCCAATGGCCTAGTGGGACCCATTCCTTACACTTAGTTGGGGAGAGGGATTATTTAATATTTGTTTCCAAATTTCAAAATTAGCATGTGAAGGATGAAATTTATTTCTTGTCTTTTCAAGATGACCACCGTCATGTGTGAAGCCATCTATCACCCAGTGATTATGTCATCATGATTTGATGTGAAAGTAATTAAAAGTTTTTAAAAGCCGAATTTCAATTAATGATGGTATTTTTGTGACGTGTTTAGGGTGGGAGGCCTTAACACACATGAAAGTATTTATGAAATACCATTCTCTTTTAATTCCCTGGAAGTAAATGATATTTGGTACTCCTATTTTCTCGTCTACAACACCTTGATTCTATTGCAATTTCCATTTTGTTTTAGCTTATCTAGAGCTTCTGTGAAAAAACATTTATTAATAGAAATGGGAGGATACTTTTAGAGGAATGAGCTAATAGACCATGGAGTTCTACTTGGAGACCTAGCTAGCTGTGAAAAGTTTCAAAGAAGAGGATTACTGGATTAGTGTCTCAGCCTTAATGGATTTAACGAAGAAATTGCTCTACAATTTCTAAACACTCTGAATAATGGGTTTGCAATGGTAAAGGGGTTAAGAATAGAGTTAAAAGAGGATGTTGTGGAAGAGGTAACAAGTGTATGCACCCTAAAACCGTCGCCTAGACTTTGGGCCCCATTTATTATTTTATCAATTTATCAAATTTATGAATCAATGCTTTAGAATATTTTCAATTTAAATCAATTTCCTTGATCAAATTGTAATTAATTCAATTATTCAATTATTTTAATATTTTCTAAGGTTTGATCATTTTTATCTAATTAAAAGATTTAATCTCCCTTTTAATTGAATAAAATTTATCTTATTTAATTAAAGTAAATTTCTCCCTTTTAATTAAATAAAATTCCTCTTATTTAATTAAATTCAATTCCTCCCATTTAATTAAATAAAATTCTTCTAATTTATTTAGTTGAAAGAAAACCCCTCTTTTAATTAAATAATTTAAAATCCCCACTTAAAGCACTTTATTTGTTGAAAAAGGAAATGAATTAAATTAAAAATTAAATAAAAATCCCTTTTTCATCACATCTTCCTTAGTGGTGGGTTTTTCCCTCTTAATCTCAACCATTGATTATTTCTTTTTGCCTCTTAATCTCAATTGTTCACTTTCCTTTGAAAGGAGACCTCTCCTTCTCATTTTCATATTAGAATTTTTAGTATTGTTATGTTGCAGGTTTGGAGAGCAATTTTGGAGGAGTATTTGAGCATTTGAGCTTGGATATTGCTACTTCTCTCTTCTTGTCTCATTCTTTCTTGCATTCATGGTTCCTCATATAGATTAGAATCATGTTTATTTTCATAGATTAATCATGCATTTGCATTTCCTTTCATAGATTAATATGCATTGTTATCATTTAGATTAATTTCATTTTATGCATTGCAATCATATAGATTAGATCTCATTTTTATGCATTTGAATCTTTCATTTCATGGTGTATTTGCAATAAACACAACTAGGTCAATCTAAGGGCCTTCATTTTACATTTTTACACATCCATGACTAGAGAGCTATGGATCAATATTTGAGGCCTCATTCTTGAGAAACCTTGAATGGAATGATTCATAGAAGTGTGA
>MU227346.1:4480908-4529985 GCA_018584345.1 Thuja plicata
TATGCCTTGATGCGAGCATGGTTTTGCTACATTAAATTGGGTAAGATAACATCATAGTTATCTTGACCTTTATGTCTTTGATGCTTATGTTAGAATCTTTCCACATTTCAAATCCGATATACATCACCTTCATATCTTCATAGTTGCACGCGTGACTAGTGATGGTTGTGTGATGTTTCCGATATAAATCACATTCATATCTTCATAGTTACACTTGTGACTAGTGATGATTGTGTGATTTTTTCGATGTCCATTAATAATGGCCCAATGATGATAATAAGTTCCTTAACATTCTATAATGAATGATGAACACGTGATCCTATGTTTGTTTCTTTATTGCATGTACACCTTTGCATTTTCATGTAGCTTGCATTGTTAGAATTCATGTTAATTTGCATTTTTAGGCTGCATTATGAGTTTGAGGGTTTCGTTCATCTTTCTTGTGGACTTTTAGTCAACTGTGATCATGTTTGATCTTCATTTCCTTATCTTCTTTCATGATCTCAATCGAAATTTTCTATCTTAAACAGTTGATTAATTTTGGGGCATTCTTTTTTTTGAGGCAAATTCTCTTTCTTCTCTCCGTTTCTTTCCACTTCTTCTAAACTTCTATCTTCCATTTGCTTTCACCCTTCTTCTTCTTCTTCTAATTCAACCTTGGGGCATAATTTTTCATGCTTGATGATCTACCTTGGTTCTGTGATCTTTATATCTTTCATCTTACATCAAAAACCTTATCTTTAGTTCGATTTGATCAAATTTATCAATTTTTTGTTTCTCCTCTATCTCATTTCGATTTCGATCACGAGGGGGCAGTACCTATCAAAATTCAATCTTTGATTCAGATTTATCAATTATATCAGTTTTATTTGAGATTTTTATCTCTGACATGTGTTAATTACTTATTTTGGTGTTGATTTTGTGTTTTTCAATTGTGCTTATTTTTGTCCTGATGTGTTCCTATTTCGACCACACGTCTGGGTTGCTTTGTGATCCCATTTTGAACTTACACTTCAACTACATTCTTTGACTACATGTGTTCCCGTGTCAACCACACATTTGTCAAAGAGGGGCAAATGTATGCACCCTAAAATGGTCGCCTAGACTTTGGGCCCCATTTATTATTTTATCAATTTATAAATTTTTTGAATCATTGCTTTGGAATATTTTCAATTTAAATCAATTTCCTTGATCAAATTGTAATTAATTCAATTATTCAATTATTTCAATATTTCCTAAGGTTTCATCATTTTTATCTAATTAAAAGATTTAATTTTCTTTTTAATTAAATAAAATTTATCTTATTTAATTAAAAGATTTAATCTCCCTTTTAATTGAACAAAATTTATCTTATTTAATTAAAGTAAAATTTTCCCTTTTAATTAAATAAAATCCCTCTTATTTAATTAAATTCAATTCCTCCCATCTAATTAAATAAAATTCTTCTAATTTATTTAGTTGAAAGAAAACCCCTCTTTTAATTAAATAAATTAAAATCCCCACTTAAAGCACTTTATTTGTTGAAAAAGGAAATGAATTAAATTAAAAATTAAATAAAAATCCCTTTTTCATCACATCTTCCTAAGTGGTGGGTTTTTCCCTCTTAATCTCAACCATTGATTATTTCTTTTTGCCTCTTAATCTCAATCATTCACTTTCCTTTGAAAGGAGACCTCTCCTTCTCATTTTCATATTAGAATTTTTAGTATTGTTATGTTGCGGGTTTGGAGAGCAATTTTGGAGGAGTATTTGAGTATTTGAGCTTGGATATTGCAACTTCTCTCTGCTTGTCTCATTCTTTCTTGCATTCATGGCTCCTCATACAGATTATAATCATGTTTATTTTCATAGATTAATCTTGCATTTGCATTTCCTTTCATAGATTAATATGCATTGTTATCATTTAGATTAATTTCATTTTATGCTTTGCAATCATATAGATTAGATCTCATTTTTATGCATTTGAATCTCTCATTTCATGGTGTATTTTCAATAGACACAACTAGGTCAATCTGAGCGCCTTCATTTTACATTTTTACACATCCATGACTAGAGAGTTATGGATCGATATTTGAGGCCTCATTCTTGAGAAACCTTGAATGGAATGATTCATATAAGTGTGACAACATTTATGCACAAAACAAGAATGTTGTAGGAAGGAGAGAAATGTTCTAAAGATATTGATTTACAGTCAGCTAGGGCACAGTTCACTTCACATGGTGATCCACGACTAGACATTGGCAAGAAGCAAGGTACCTTAAGGCTATCATTGCCGATGGAGTACATGCAACTAGCTATGTTCATCATATCATAATTCACTTGTGAAGGTTGTTATAAATATCTCCACGGGCTGCATTTAAAGATCTTGAGTGCCCTCCGCTATGATGATAGACTCGTAAATCTACCTAGCTTTCTATTTTACATTTTGAAAAAGAAAGCTTCTCTAGTTTAATCAAGAAAAGTTCAGCCTATTTCCCATCATTGTTTAATCAAATTACTTGTAGAAAGAGAGTTAAATAAACAATTTATTGGGACTTGGGATGAATTATTAGAAATGAATGAAGTGGTTCCTAGAGTGGTTGGCCCTAGAGGCCAGGGTATAGGAAGAAGAGTTAACACAACAACGGGGGCTTACAAGGTAATTAAATGAAAATAGCCCATTCCTAAAGCCTCTTCCTCTAAACCTAACATGTCTAGGAAAAGAGATAGCAATATCAGTACTCCTATTCCTAATATGAAGAAAGGATAAAGCAAGGAGACTAATGATACCCCACCTTCGATGAAAACTAGGTCTACTTCAGAGAAAGACAAGGGTAAAACCCTAGGATCAGAGGAATTAATTCTAGAATAGTAGCCACATAGTGATAATGTTAGTAACACAACTGATGAAGCCTTTCTCTCTTTTGAGAAAGTGACGCAAGAAGAACCTCATGTAGAAACTATAGAGGAGGTGTCCACCAGCAGGAGAAAATTCTAAGATCCTGTTTGTTCTTCCCAAACCCCTGCTAGGAAGAGTGCAAGACTTTCAGCCAACGTCAGCACAGATGACAAGTCTCTTGTTCAATTTGTGAATATACAGTCATCTGAGTCTGTAGATAAATCCTCTTCTAAGGAAAATGTGTATAAAATTAAAGATAGTGACACCATTTCCCATCATAAAATTTTTGAAACAATAGCTAATCCTAATATTGATTACCTCCTCATAGATAGTGATAGGAATTCTGAGGAGGTAGAGGAATTTTCTGATGGCTATTTTGGGAATGATAATGTTGATAATTCAGAAAACCTACTTGATGATGAATTCCCTACAATTAATGAGGGTATTCTTGAAAAGGTGTTAGAACAAGTAAGCAAGGATGGGTTATATACAGTAGCTAAAGCAGTTGAATCTTGTTAAGAGGATAAGGCAATAAAAACTCTTGTTGTATAGAAAGGGGAGGCTTCCACCCAAAGTGAGGTAGTAAAAACCCCTTAGCATTCACTAGGATGGATTGATATCCTTAAGCAAGGACCCATTCCACCTCCATACTTATCTACACCATTAGCATGAGGGTTGAGGTTGTAGAAAAATTTTGAATGGGAAAGGGCACAATGGAATCTGGAAAAGGAAAAGTTGAAAAGAACCATTGATGAGAAATCTCATCAATTAGATCAGAAAATAGATCAAATTGTAGTATTGGAAAGAAAGGTTAAGCATATTACTAAATTGATTGCTAAAATAATGGCATGCACGTCACCATCTCTAGTCTATGCACTGTTCCTCAAGGAATAGTTTGCTAATTTTAAATTAACCAGGATTGTAGAGGGACTGAATCCTTCTTTCTCAACACCTCATGAATTCTATGATGCATTTTAGTCAGCTCCATATCTATAAAAAAAAATTATGTGAATTATATTTACATAATCTTGTTGTACCAGATGATAAGGACTAGAATTCACTATTGTATGTGAAAGATGTTCAGTTAAGAGCAATGATTTCTTGGATGTAGAATGAGATAAGAAGGGAAAATCAGGCCTTTCCATACATAAATAGTGAAATAGATATACCTTTGTTGAAGCGGCCTAAAGTTCAGCATTCCAGACAAAATCTTCTTGCCTAGCTCTCAGTCTCTACAAACCAAAGTAGAGCCAGCAAGGTCTATCTAGACAGATAACAAGCATATTCAGACTGGGGACAACACTCATCATAGAATATTGAGGCTACAGTATCTGCTTCTAGGCATAGATGGGTAAGGATGTCACATGATATGAAGGTTCGTGAACCTCATTCTCTGCAGAACCTAAATCTTTCCACCCACTGAGTTTCATGGTATATAATGTTGGGTAGAACATTGCCTAATTACTAGATTCCATTAAGGTTCCAACCACCTATTTTCTTGTAGCCTTTGTTAGCAGTAAATGAAAGTGCAAAAGAACATGACATGGCTAAAGAAGTGCAGAGGTGGGAAAGACTTTAGGAAAATCAAGGGTATTTTAACTATACTGTTGATGAGTTAGGAGAAAATACTGCCAGTTATCTAAGGCTACGAGCCAGGATACACAACTTTATGATTCCTGGGGACCAGCAATATGACAATTTGGGAGAATGATGAGCCTCTTTAAAGGCCATCTTTTCAAATGCTTTTAATTTCTTTTCTAGCAGTTTACTTGCAGAATAGATACTTAAACTTATGGTTCTATATGTATATTTTGTATATGTAAGGACATAAGTACTAAAATAGATGAAAAGGGAACATAGTATATTTACTTGGAACTGATGGATAAATTGATAAGATGCAGTAGTTATATGCTAATGAATGATCCTATTTCCTTTCCTATATTTGTGGGTAGTCTCCTTCATGTAGCCATGTGCCTTGAAAGAGTATTAAATTGAACCTAACACTTCTTTCCTGATATTAATGATGAAAATATGTATGTCTCAAAGGTTGTGTGAGCATTGATTATGTTGCAGGGATCACTCATGGTGAATTAAAGATCAACACCATGATGCTGAAGAAGTCAAAAGCCAACCATTGTTGCAAAGATTCCATCATGTCAAAGAGGTCGAGCAAGTAGTTGAAGTAAGTGAAGACATTGTTACAAGATCTTCTTGGGAAGAACAAGTCAATTTAGTTTCCTTTTAAAGACAATGCACAAATCTAGAGGCACGATATACTATATTCTAGGAAGACTTATTCTCTATGGATGATATTTCTGTTATGAAGCATTATGTATCTATAAAGATCCATATTAATGAAGTGATCATAGATTTAGGGAGTATTTGTATATTTCCTTTAAATAAGATGACTATTGTAACTCTTTGGAGTTAGTCGAGTTAGTAGTTATTTTCTGAATAGAAGCTGATACAATTGTAATACTATTTTATTTTATCCAAGTGTATTTTCCATGATTGAATAGAATGCACAAGTTGAGTTAAATTCTATTATATTGATTGTGTTTCTATTCATTAATCCAAGGGGGCCCACTTGGTGAGTGAGTTCCCTTGTTATAGTAGAAGTCATTTCCATGTTTTAGAGAAGTATAACAGAACTCTATTGTTCCTGCGGCCATTAGTAATATAACTAGTAGACTCTTCTAGTAGCATAGGTGGGTAGATTAGTTCCTATCTGTAATTGTTGTTTTCCTAGAGTAAAAGCATTCATTTGAGTTATCATATATTTCTTGAAGCTTAGTGCATTTCAAATTCATAGGTTTATCCATGAGAATCAATGGAGTTTCAAGCATATACTTTGCAAATGCCATTCCAAGTTTACATCCGAGGTCGATAGTTAAATGAGAACGAGTAATCCAATTGGCAACCATTTAGGGTGTCCAATCCTTAAATAATCAGTCTAATGCTATGGGTTTCTAAGAGAATTGTTTGGCCAAGCAGTATTTAAATACATGATTTACGGAAATAGAGCACAAAACAATGGCATAGCAGTGTATTGTTACAATGTAGTAATATGAAAAGGGTCTTGGGAATTAGAACAATGAAGGCTGATGGTTTGCAATGCTGAAAAAGTGGAGGACTTTCATGACAGATATTAGAAGAGAGAACAATGAAGTTTCATTGTGACAAGGCACATTGAAGGGATGTAATGCTCTTAGAAATTTAAACATAGTCTTTCATGAAGTCACAGTGTGCAAAATGTTTGGAGTAGGTTTTTGAAAATAATCATTGAGATAAAGGAACATATAAAGGGCATAAAAATGTATGAATAATGTAGTAGAGAATGTGAAGAAATAGTGATAAGAACACAGATTAAGAAAAGAACAAAGTTTAGTCATATTTATAATAGTATGACTTATAGGTGATAAAATAGTGCATTAAAGAGAGCTTCAATTAAGGCTAAGGAAAATAGATCACTATTATTGAACCAGAGGTGGTGGAGCAGATGGTTCAATGCCAGGACAAACAGTTTGAAAGATACACTACAAAGCTACTTTCAACTGACCCTCACTGCAAGTTTTCGCATCGACTAAGATTGCCTTGCCAAATTCAAATTTATTTGAATCACCCAAAAATGAGAGAGATGGTTGTAGACCTCAGAAACAAAATCTTGTAGCCCTTGATAGTTTGTCTATACCTCTCATGAGGTCTGAGATATGAGCCTTGGAAGATTGATGCCCAATCGTGCTTAGTGCACGTTGGGGACACTTGGGTTGAGCATCGTCGTGAGCGTTCCAATTACTACATGGGTGGAAAGAGGTTTTCACTAGCATTCACCCAGCCAACCAGAGCTGATGGAGTAGATGGTTTGATGCCAGGATGGACTATTTGAAAGATACATAATGGAGCTACTTTCAATTGATCCTCACTGCAAGTTTTGGCATCGACTGATATTTCCTTTCCAAATGCAAACAAAGTCAAATTGCCAAAAAATGAGAGAGGTTGTTGTAAACCTCGATAATAAATTCCTCTATCCTCTGACAATTTTTTGATACCTATCACGAGGTCCAAGATACAAGCCTTGGAAGGATGCTACCTAATTATGCTTAGTGCACCTTGGGGACACTTGGATCAATCGTGGTCATGAGCATTCTAGTGACTCCATGGATAGAGCATGGTTGTCAATGGCATTTACTCAGCCAACCAGAGTTGATGGAGCAGATGGTTTGATGCCAGGATGGAAGGTTTGAAAGATACACTATGGAGTTACTTTCAACTAACCCTCACTACAATTTTTACCATCAATTAAGATTGCCTTGCCAAATTCAAACAAAGTCAAATCGCCCAAAACTGAGAGAGGTTGTTTTATACCTTGGAAAAATGATCTTGTATCCCCTAATGGTTTGTCAATATCTCTCATGACATCTGAGATACAACCCTCGGAAGATATCTGCCCAATCATGCTTAGTGCACCTTCGGAACACTCAGGTTGAGCATAATCGTGAGTGTTCCAGTGACTTCATGTGCAGAACGGGGTTGTCACTGGTGTTTACCCGACCAACAAGAGCTGATGGAGCACACGGTTTGATGCTAGGATGGATAGTTTGAAATATAAACTATGGAGATACTTTTAATTGACCCTCACTGCACAATGAATCCTCTATATCTATCATGTATGTATCCATCTACACTTATGATGTAGAGGCTTGGATAACTCTAAAAATTGGACAAAATGACTCCACACCTTTGTAAAACAATCCCAAGGTCTCACCATGTACCCAAGGGATTCCACTTTCTATAAGAGGTCAATTGACTTCCAAATGACACAAGGCTAACCACGAGACTTTCTATGGTCCCAAAAAAGTCCAAACAACTTGTCTTGACATGTTACAAGTGCATAATGGCATCATTCTAGAAGATCATATTAGAAGAGAATTGTACAAGTCATAATGACATCATTCCATGAGAATCAAAGTGTCGTTATTCATGGAATGATCCATTTCATTACAAAAATACCAAATTGTCAAGTAAAATCTATGAATTTCAAAGACCAGTCAACAACTATTGATGAAATCTAGTTCAAATGAACTTTAAGAGAATCAAAGATTGTTTGAAATTGATGAAAGTAATATCCTTAAATCATTAGAAACAATAATCAAACTTGTAAGAACTCAAACCATGCAAATGACATAAGTAAATAATAAAATATTATTAGTTTTCATTGCCTATTTATGAGAAAATATGTACTTAGATCCCTTGTTGGCACCATTGGCCACCCATACATGATTTTGGTCCTAAGTCCTTATTAGGAATTCTAGAACATTTAACTTTTAAATCAAATTGATTGTTACAAATTTCCACTATAGGCTTCAAAATATCCCTATTAACCTTTAAGGATTCTTTTGTCCTATCTCTGATTGGATCCATGGTGACCCTAGGTGTCTTCATAGGGGCTCCTGCACCAAGTTACAATCCACATTCAAAACCAAGTTAATGACTCAAAAATAGAATCCAAGAAAGGCACGAAATTAATGGATTTAAATTAAGCTTAACGAACTTAGAAAACCTTGCACTAAGTTCACTTATTACCTAGTCAAGTGTTCCTGAAGGATCATCTCTTTGCTTCAGGGCCTCGAATAGTACTTCATGATCAAAAATACTAATAGTCCAAAGTTATTTTGCCTTTGGTCTTCCTTGATGCTTTGACAACTTGACATTTGTTTATATAACAAGGTGTGAATACATGAGAAAAGTTTTGTTCTTCTCATAGTCTTCAAATGCAGGAATTCCATTCTTTCTAATTATGTATGTTTGCAGCCATGTTCCCACAACAACAACTGAAATAGTAGGGTACATGAACCCATCACCATCTGTAATCGATTATTCAAGCTTTTGTTTACCTCGTAAACAACATGCTAACAAATAATATGACTTCTCATTATTCCCCTGTGGTACAACCAATGAAAAAAAATCTCTTGGCTCCAGAAGATCTGAAAGATGGTCATACTCAACCGGAGTCTCCGTGTCATCATTTCTTATAGAGAGTTTCAAAGATAAAGGGGATAGATATTGTGGAACCCATGTATCCACCTACTCACTTGACTCACAATGATCACAATCATACTGAAAACACATGGGGAAAAAACAAGCCAACTCTCATGTCCAAATGGTCCATGTCTTACTATAGAAGCTTCAAAATGAATGCATTTTTGGAGAGTATTTCACTGTTTGACAATCCATTCTATCTCTTATATTTCCCTCCTCAACCAACAAAAAGAATCTACACAATGTAGAATCAAGAGCCCTCCCGTGACAATCCTAAAGCACACCAATCAAAAATAGAACAAACATCAAGAAGTACAACATCTGAAATCCTCAGTTTCTTCTTAACTAGATCTCTCTTTAGACATGCACCTTCTCCATCATGTTCCCCTTTCCCATGCCCAGACTGGTGCAGGAGAACCTAGGTAGGGATAAAAGGTAACTTAGGACTTATTATTTTTTTATGTCTTGTAGTTTTCCTAACCAAACCACTAGTGAAATAATGGGATTAGATAGATCCTAGAGGGGGTTGAGTTAGTTTAGGAGGCCTTATTAGGTCCATAGTGACCTTATTTGCAAATATTGTCCACATTTGTCTAGTTGAGTACATGTTGCCAATATGGTGAAAAAGGTGTATTTATGAATTATGATATCAAATTGGGTAGGGGATTGATTGGAATTCCTATTTGATGTTTAAATACCTTAGATAGCCTTTTGGTTAAGTTTTATGGGCTTTTGACCAAGTTTGGAAGAAAAACATGAAAAGTGTAAAAGTTGTCAATGTTGTCATTGTCAACATTTGTTGCATGACTGCATTTTAGAGAAAAGTGGTTTCCTAACTGTCTGAAAATGATGCGATATGGATTTGTTCAAGTATATAAGGCATCCCTCTACCTTGGCAAGAGGTTTGGTAATTTTGTAAATTTTGTCTACAGACTCTATAATTGAAGAAACAGTTGTAGTTCATCTATTTCTGAGCATTTTGTGTTTTAATGGATTAGATTGCTTTTTGTAACTCATTAATACGTTAGGAAGGTTAATTTTGATATTCTTTGTGGTCCTAGAATACCATTTTGTGTTGTTTTAGTTACGTTTGTAAATTAGTTTGTTTTAAGCCCCGTCGTTGGTCTGAACCAGGCAGACTATGCAAATGGGTTCATAGCTCATCATTCCATCATGGAAAGTGCACGAGATCTTTGAATGGGTGAGGTGACTCCTTGTACCATATGTATGCAAAAGAAGGGGCCCTTGAAAGTGTGTTTTCTATTTTTTGAATGATGCCTTAGGCGAGCCTGTGGTGCATGGCTAGGGATTGTAGAGCATTGCAAGTGGTGTACAGTTGGTTGAATACATTTAATACTTCAAATTGATATTGTGGAGAGGTAGATTAGTGTATGATGGATCCCCAACTCAAAGGATAAGTCTGGGTGAAGATTTTTAAGTACCAAGAAACCATATCGATATGCAAATAATCCTATTATCTTGAAATCCTAAATTTTAGGCATGTTTATAGCTTCTTGGTGTACGGACAGTTTGAGGAGTGAAAACCACTAAAATATTGAAGGGTTCCATAAAGGGTGTATAAAGTGGAGTTTTTTTGGGTACTTGTTTGGGAGTGTTTTAAGTTATAAGAAAAAAGGTGACCAAATAGGCCTAATTGCTTGTAGCCCTATTTGGGTGTGGTAGAAGGCAAATATTGAACTCAATTAGAGTTCCATTGCAAGAAGTGTGGGTGAAAATTAGATTGGATCCAATTGACATAAATTGAAGCCTATCTCTCCATGTTTTTTTGATCTTGAACCTTATGGGTCGAATAGGGAAGATGGTGCAAGAAGGGAACTATGGCCAAGTGATGTCTACTTTACTTTCTTTGTTGGTGTACTCAAGCTAAATTGGAGAAGGATCTTGTGGAAAGTATCCTTGTAAGTTAGGGTTAGTAAAGAACCCTAGTTAGGCTAGAGAATAGGACTATTGAATACCCTAGTTTAGATTATGGAGGACTGCAAGGTATGTAGTTACATCAGATTGGTATCAGAGAAAGTTAAAGAGTTGGTAAAATAGTGTATGTCTATAGCTACTAGTGAATAAGTGGGAGAGTCAAGAATGGTGAGTAATGTAGAGCTAGCTAAAGAGGTGGATGAGAAAAAGAAGAAGAATAGACTCCTTGAAGGAATGATGATAAGGCTTTAAGAATTTTCCAATGTAGAAGCTAGGAACAAAGAAGTTGAAAGCGCTGATAGGGGTAAAAACATTGCTGAGGAGGACATTATCCCTAAACTAGACCCACCATTGAATGAAGAGCCATTATTGAAAGCCATCAAAGAACTAGGTGAAAAAGCATTGGAAGGGATACCCCTATTTCGTGGGAAGATGGAAATTGAGGTAGTGATGGATTGGGTTGAAGGAATGAACAACCATTTTGAGTGTGAAGGTGTGACAGAGGCATAGAAGCTAAAGGTGGCCAAATCAAGACTCGGAGGATAAGCATTAACATGGTGGAAATAACTTCAAGATGAGAGGGTTAGAGTGGGTAAGCAACCCCTAGCCAATTGGAATGCAATGGTGACTAAGCTAAAAGATAATTATCAGCTAGAGGACAATGAGATTCAACTTCATAGGAAAAGACATAATTTGAAGCAAAAAGACTTGGATGTGGCCTTTTATATAGAGGAGTTTTAGATATTGTGTCTTAGATCAAAGAAACAAGAAGAAGAGTCAATTAAGGTATCAAGGTACTTTGGTGGATTGAAATGGAACATCCAAGAAGAGATTAGTCTATGGAAATCCACCACAGTTTAGAGGTGTCATCAATTATCCCTAAGGGTGGAGGAAAAGAATAGGAAGAAAGGTGACTCTAACTTCAAGAAAAGAGGTAGAAGAAGAGACCAACAGGGTCAAAGAGGAGGTTATCAAGGCAAAGGCAGTGACAAAAGGACACAAGGTGAGACCAAACTGACAGAGCATAATACTAAAAGCACTCGAAGAGGGGGCTATAACAGAGGTAGAGGTAGTCACATACCTAGTAGAGGAAGAGGGTCTGGAAGAAGTAACTCATACTTTGCAAGTATGAAGTGTTACAACTATGGTCAATTAGGCCATCTAACATATAGATGCCCTGAGATTCCTACTACTTCAAATCATGATAAGAGAGTGGCCTATGCTCATGAGGACACTTCAAGTGTCAAGGCACCTAAGATTGACCTTCTAGATTCAGAGATGGGTGAAAACCTAATGTTTAGGAGGGTGTTGATAAGACAATGAGTTTTGGATGAACCCAAGCATAGGAGGGATTTGTTTAGGATAAGATGCAAGATCCTTGGCAAAGTTTGTAAGGTGATAGTAGACTCTGGTTCCATAGACAATATCATCTCAGAGGAAGCAGTCAACAAACTCAAGTTGACCAAAGTACCCCATGTAAATCCCTATAAGGTGACTTGGTAAAACAAAGGCCAAAGCGAATTGGTGAATGGGAAGACATGGGTTGAATTCTCTATAGCAGGGTATAAGGAAAAACTTTTTTGTGACATCCTACCAATGGATGCTTGTAATTTTCTGTTAGGAAGATCTTGGCAATTTGACAATGGGGCAGTGTATGATGGGAAGGATAATTCCATCACATTCAAGAAAGGAGGCAAAACTTTCAAGATTCAATCTCTATTAGAAGAGGAGGTGCCACAACCCAAGACTTGTAATATCATGTTATGTAGCGGAAAGGAATTTGTGAAAGATCTTAAGGATGAAGATAATGAAGGATATGCTATTGTTCTTCAGCCTAAGGAAGAAGAGAAGCCTGTCAAGGAGCCATTACCATCAAAGATACAAGAATTGCTTGAGATGTATAAAGACATAGTAAGTGATAAGCTAGAAGGTTGATAAGCCATCAGATAGAATTTTTTCCTAGCGCATCTTTGCCTAATAAGGAAGCTTATAAGATTACCCCTTATCAGCATTTCAAAGTGGCAAGGAAAGTGCAAGAACTCTTGGATCAAAGCTTCATCAAGAATAGTATAAGCCCATGTGCAGTCCCAGTTGTGTTGGCATCCAAGAAGCAAGGAAAATGGAGACTCTGCAAAGCTTCAAGGGCCATAAATAGAACTAAAATAAGGTATAGGTTTCCCATACGTAGGATTGAGGATCTCATGGACTACCTTGGGGGGGCAATGTACTTCACCAAGTTGGATTTGAAAATTGGTTATGACCAAATCAGGGTGAAAGAAGGGGATGAATGGAAAATGACATTCAAGACCACAGATGGATTTTATGAATGGCTTGTGATGCCATTTGGCCTCACAAATGCTCTGAGCACATTCATGAGGCTTGTGAATGAAGTTCTCAAGGAATTCACAGGGAAGTTTGTATTTTTATATCTTGATGATATACTGATAATTAGTAAGACAAGAGAGGAGCATATCAAGCATGTAGAGGTTGTGCTGCAGAGGTTACATGGTGAGAAGCTAGCTATCAATCTTGAGAAATGTTAGTTCTTCAAGAAAGAACTGGTATACTTGGGCTTTGCAGTGTCCAAGGGGTCTTTGAAGATGGATCAATACAAATTTTCAGCTATCCTAAACTGGCCACCACCTACCACAACAACTGGGGTAAGAATTTTCCATGGCTTAGCCCAATTTTATAGGAAATTTATTAGAAATTTCAGTGGTATTTCTGAACCATTGTTAGATACCATCAAGGGTGGGGTAAAAACCCAGTTTAGGTGGAACTTAGAAGCACAGAAAGCATTTGAAATGTTGAAGAAATAAGTAACCACATAACCTATATTAAAGTTGCCTATTTTTGATAATTTTTTTACTATTGAATGTGATGTAAGTGTGATGGCAATAGGGGGTGTGTTAAGCCAAGAAGGTAGGCCAGTAGCCTTCTTTAGTGAGAAATTAAATGAAACTAAGAAGAAATAGTCTTCTTATGACTTGGAATTGTATGCCTTAGTTCTGTCACTTAGAAAGTGGAGGCATTATCTATTACCCAAGGAGTTTGTTGTGTTTAGTGACAACCAAGCCCTTAGCTATATCAACACTCAGGAGAAACTAAGTAATAGACATCTAAAATGGATGGAATACTTGCAAGCATTCACATTTACAATTAAGCAGAAGAAAGGGCAATTAAACAAGGTTGTAGATGCACTAAGTAGGAGGTTGTTGATAGTCATAAAAGTGCAGTTGAATACCATTGGCATAGAAAGTTTTAGAGATCTCTATAAAGCATATAAAGACTTTGGTGAAGCCTACAAGGTGTGTACTAAATTTCAGAATCATTTCCATAGAAAGTTTTCTTATTTTACTTTACAAAATGGACTGTTATTTAAGGGTAATTAGTTGTGTGTGCTAAGAGGTTCGATGAGACAGAATATCATACAAGAGAAACACAATGGGTGTTAGAGTGGGCACTTTGGTATGAACAAAACCTTGGAGCTTATGAAAGGGTTCTACCATTGGCCAAAGTTGATAAGAGATGTTACTAGGTATGTTGAGAAGTGTGTAATATGCATGAAATCCAAAGGAGGAATAAGCAATGCAGGTTTGTACCAACCTTTACTAGTCCCTAATAGGCCATGAGAGTGTGTGAGCATGGGCTTCGTAGTAGGTCTACCCAAGAAAAAACAAGGACATGAAAAAATATATGTAATGGTTGATAGATTTAGTAAAATGGGACATTTCATACCCTGCAATACTAGTCATGATTCTAGCCACATAGCCTATTTGTTCTTTAAGGAAATGTGAGAATCGATTTTTTTCTCTAAGTATTGTATCAGATAGGGATGTGAGATATATGAGCCATTTATAGAGAACATTATGGAATAGATTGGGTACTAATATTTATTTTGGTTCAGCCTGCCATCCTCAGATAGATGGCCAAACTGAGGTGGTCAACAGGGTTTTGGGTAACCTATTAAGGTTCCTAACTAAGGAGTATGGTCAGACATGGGATGCAGTCATTCCCCAAGCAGAGTATGCTTATAATGATAGCAAGAACAGAACCACAGGGAGAAGTCCATTTGAAATAGTTTATGGGATGGATCCAAGAGGTATGTGTGAGCTTAGGGATCTTTGAGGCATGGAGTAGAGGGGTGGTCATGTCAATGACTTCACTCAAACCATGAAGGAGATCCAGGATCAAGTCAAGAAGACCATACAAGACAATACACAAAAGTTGAAGGCTAAAGTGGATGAAAAGAGGAGAGACATTCAATTTTAGGTAGGTGATTATGTGATGGTTCACTTGAACAAATCCATATTGCAAAAAGGTGTGCCTACAATAATTTAGATAAAGACGGTGAAACCTTGCAAAATCATAGCTAAATATGGGGCTAATGCTTACAAAATAGACTTACATTCAGATTTAAGCATATATCCTATTTTTAATGTCCAAGACTTGGTCAAATTAAAAGGGAAAATAGCTAAGATAGGTCAAAGTAGTCAATGAGTTAATGGTGATGTTTCCTCCATTGTGTTACCTTCAAAACCAAAGCTAGAGGCAGAAAGAGTACTAGATTCTAGAGTTCAAAAGACTACAAGGCAAAAGGTGTACATGGAGCACCTTATCAAGTCAAAGAATAGGCCTGAATCAGAAGCATCATGGATTTCAGCTAAAGATTTCAAGAAGGTGGGAATATATGAAGACATTTTTTCCACAAGAGTGACATGACTTTCCTTTCTGGGGGAGTATGGTGCAGGAGCACCTCGGTAGGGCTAAAATGTAACCTGGGGATTCTTATGTGTTTTTGGCTTGTAGTGGTCCTAGAAAAACCACTAGTGAAATAATGGGATTAGATAGATCCTAGAGGGGGTTGATTTAGTTTATGAGGCCTTATTAGGTCCTTAGTGACCTTCTTTGCAAATATTACCCACATTTTTCTAGTTGAGTACATGTTGCCAATGTGGTGACAAAAGGTGTATTTATGCATTATGATGTCAAATTGGGAAAGCGAGTGATTGGAAGTCCTATTTGATGTTTAAATACCCTATATAGGCTTTTGGTTAGGTTTTATGGGCTTTTGACCAAGTGTAGAAGCAAAACACAAAAAAGTTGTAAATGTTGTCATTGACAACATTGTCATCATTTATTGCATGATTGCATTTTAGAGAAAAGAGGTTTCTTAAACGTCATAAACTGATGGGATAGGTATTTGGTCAACTATATAAGGCCTCCCTATACTTTGGAAAGAGGTTGGTTAATTTTGCAAAGTTTTTGTACGGATTGTGTAATTGAAAAAACAATTGCAGTTCATCTATTTCTGAGCATTTTATGTTTTAATGGATTAGATTATTTTCTTTAACTCATGAATATGTTAGGGTAGTTAATTTTGAGATACTTTATGGTGTTAGATTATCATTTTGTGTGGTTTTAGTTAGGTTTGTAAATTAGTTTGTTTTAAGCCTTATCGCTGGTCTGAACCAGGCAAGTTATGCAAATGGAGTCATAGGTCATCATTCCACAATGGAAAGTGCACGGGCTCTTGGAATGGGTGAGCTGACTCCTTGTACCATATGTATGCAGAAGGAGGGGCCTTGGAAAGTGTGTTTTCCATTTTTTCAATGATTCCCTAGGCGAGCCTATGATGCATGGCTAGGGATTACAGAGCATTGCAAGTGGTGTACAGTGGGTTGAATGCATTGAATTCTTCAACTTGAGATTGTAGATAGGTAGAGTGGTGTATGAAGGATCCCCAAATTGAAGGAGAGGTTTGGGTGATGAGTTTTAAGTGCCAAGAAACTATATCTTTGTGCAGATAGTCCTATTATCTTGAAATCTTGAAGTTTAGGCATGTTTATAGCTTCCTAGTGTACAGATAGTTTAAGGAGTCAAAACCAATGAAATATTGAAGGGTTTCATAAAGGGTGTCTCAAAGTGGATTTTTTTTGGCTACTTTTTTGGGAGTTTTTGAAGTTATAATAAAATAGGTGACCAAATAGGTCTGATTGCTTGTAGCCCTATTTGGGTGTCTTATAAGGAAAATCTTAAACTTGATTAGAGTTACATTACAAAAAGTGTGGGTGAACATTGGATTGGATTCAATTGACCTAAATTGAAGCCTATCTCTCCATATTTTTGTGATCTTGAACCTTATGGGTCAAATAGTGAAGATGGTGTAGGAAGCCCACTATGGCTAAGTGATATGTAGTTTTTTTATTTGTTGATGTACTCAAGCTGAATTGGAGAAGGATCTGGTGAAAAGTATCCTTTTAAGTTAGGTTTAGTAAAGAACCCTAGTTAGGCTAGAGAATAGGCCTATTAAAGACCCTAGTTGAGATTAGGGAAGAGTGCAAGGCTTGTAGTTACATCACTGACTAAAAAAAACTTCAAATATGAGGTACACCTTTCTCCACATGCATTCTACACAACCAATAAAACATTCTGGCATTCTTAAATTGACCTATGAAATTATCCAACAAAATGAGATTCCTATCCATAGCAATATCATTTTCCTGAAAGAAGTCAAAATAGTTCTCGAAACATTGTTGGACAAACTCATGAGAGTGAGACCTATCATTGCCCATACAAAAATGGTACTCTTTGATTATCTCCCGCTCATCTTTTGTGCTAACAGGGGAATGTCTATATGTGATGTGTACAAAAATAGCAACCTAAATGGAATTGTAATATTGAGCTTGAGTCTCATTTTAGGGATGAAATGTATAGTGCTTTGTAAAGTCTACAACAGATATAATAGTTCCAATGGGGAAAGTGTCCTTATAGATTCTGAATTGTTGATCCACCCATTGAGACCTGTGACTATGCCTTGCAAACTTGTGAAAAATATTTTTCTTGAAATCTGAAATAAAATCAGCAACGTTGTATTCTTTTGCAACTAACTCATATATAGAGCCTTCACCTCCACTCTTTAATGTATATTTCACTATTTCATATACCTTTTTTTTGGACGAGTGTCTTTCCAAAATTGTGTTCCAAACCCTCATGAGAACATGTCCTAAACATGGACAATCCACCATATTATGAGCACTTGTCATTTAATCAATCCTTTTTATAAAATAAACAACCATAATCTGTAAGACATAAAAATTGATCTAGAAAGTCTCTTGTTGATTTGGGATGACCACTTGCACCACAATCCTCTATCATTTCATTAGTATGCAAACTATAACGAATGGACCATTATAGTTCATGATCCATTGAAAACTCAACATGATATTTGCAACAACATGTGTTTTGAATCTTAAGGGGTACACCTTTGTGATATTTTCAATGTTCGATGTGTCTCACAATTTTTTTTATACAACATTATTTGACTTACCTCCACATAATGTTTAGGATGTGGAGTGTGGTCTCGATTGCTAACTCTCAACTTCAAGACATCATTCACATTTGGTGACACTCTTGAGCTAGCATGCCCAAATTTCTGAATTTCATCCTTGACACAATCTGTTAGCTTCTTATCAAAATTTGGAAGCGAAGCCCATGTATCAATTTGAAGTGTATCATCAATTCTTTCTCTTCTTGTAAGTGCTCTATCTAAAGTTATACGGTCTATATTGAAGTCAACACAAGTTTGTCTCATCGAACGAGCCTTTCTCAACTGATGAATTATTAAGGAGGTTGAAATAACCATCCGAGAAGCTCTCTTGTCTTTTTCTCTACTATTCTTCACAATGCTATTGAGAGAATTGACAATGTTCTTCTCAACAATGGCATTTGTCTCTATTTTCTTGTTCACATGAATCTTGAATTTCACAAGCAAGTCTCATATTTTGCATCTTTATTAACACTGGTCAACCAATGTCTTGTTTCCAAAAAATTG
The DNA here is from genome assembly GCA_018584345.1 of Thuja plicata. Classification (NCBI taxonomy): domain Eukaryota; kingdom Viridiplantae; phylum Streptophyta; class Pinopsida; order Cupressales; family Cupressaceae; genus Thuja; species Thuja plicata. Next base: position 4,499,595 of record MU227346.1, read on the forward strand.
ATCATAAACTCTTGAAGCCCACAATGAAATAGTTCTATCTGATCTCTTTCTTTCCCAATTATTCATAATGTTCTCCTCAATTTCAATTAACCATTTAGGTGTTCTTGAAAGCACCAAATTTGAAGTTTTCTTATCTTTATTGCAAGGGACTTCATTTCGCATATAATTTGGATATGTGTAATGTTCATTTGGTTCTTGTGCAACATTATCATTCCCCAAGTCTACATTTTAATTCCCTATGTCTACATTTCATTCTCCATCTCTACATTTTCATCTTCACTCCATATATTATTTTAAAATTCAATATCCTCTTCACTTGCAACTACATTTATCGGGTAACCTTACTTAATGTTTATCATACCTTTTCTCTTTCTTTGGTGATTTTCCCTATCCTTTTCCCTATATTCTGGAATTTCTCCATCCATCACCTTTCTCTTCTATTTGTACTTTCGATGACTGTTGCTTCCCATCATGAGACCAAAAGTTGATAGAAAAGAACTTAAATGAACTAACTTTCAAAAAATGGGCCCCAAATCACTCTTTTTATCTGCAACACATCTGAAACCCATGAAAAAAGTATGAATTTTTGTGATTCTCTGATCTGTGGGGCCAGGGAATATTCGGACAAAAGTTACACCAGTTTATTATTTGGTACCCGATATTATCGGGTACCCTCTATTTTAAGGTACCCAATAATTTTAGGTACCAAAAAATATGGCGGTACCTAAATGAAATAATTCAACGTTTACATATAAAAGGTGTCAGATTCATAATACTTAAAAATTATATTTATAATAATAAGACAAAAGATTCTAAAAAAGTATAAATTGCCATTTTTTAAAATTTATAAATTAAATAATACATAAAATGTTAAAAGTTAGAATAAGATTCATAACAATTTATACTAAGTTTAAAATTGAGTACAATTTATAATGAAAAATAAATGTTGTTTAAATTTTAATTTATGTTAATCAAATAAGATGTTCATATGTGAATAGATTAGGAAATAAATTAAATCTATAAAATGAAAATTGAATCTATAAATTAAAGTTATGAGAATGATAATTGAATATTTAATTTTATAAGGGGTTTTAGATATTTGGTTTTGGTAAGACGAAATGATTGATGTAGTATTGAATTCCATCTATTTTAAGATAGTACATGATTTTGGGTTTCTAATTTGTTTCAAAATCATGATAGGATAACATATTTAGACTTGAATTGTTTCTATAAATATACATTTGGTTTTGCTAACTTTGCAGATAATTTATTTTTATTTCACTAGTTCCTTTCCCTCTTTTACCCCCGGGAACACATTGGAACACTCAATTGTGTCCCAAGGGGTCCTATGACCTCTTGGGACACACTTGAATGCTCCAATGTTTCAAAAGAGTTCATGGGAAGTCCCCATGGCCCCTTTTTACACATTTCAACACTCAAGTGTGTCCCAAGGGGTCGTAGGACCCCTTGGGACACACTTGAGTTTCTAATGTGTCCCCAAGGGTCAAACAGGGATGTAAGGGGCCCTCGTACACCTTCTCATGCGTTAGGACCCCTAGGAAGTCCCCATGACCCCTTTACACACATTGGAACACTCAATTGTGTCTCAAGAGGTCATAGGACTCCTTGGGACACATGTGAGTGTTCCAATGGGTCCCCGGGAGTTTAAGAGGGTCCTAAGGGGTCTTACTACACCTTCTCACTTGTTAGGACCCTGAGGAAACTTCCACAACTCCTTTAGACACATTTGAACACTCATGCATGTGCCAAGATGATAATGATGAGAAAATGGTGTTTGTTTCTATAAAGGAAGATCACTCTATCGACAACGCTGAAATTAAAGAAGAGAAAGATTTGATCTCTAATGTGAATTGTAACAATGATTGGATCATTGACAATGGTTATACACACCATATGACTGGAGTTAAAGATAGATTCATAACCGTGGAACAATGTGATGGTGGTACAGTTACATTTGGAAATGGTTCTCCTTGCATGATTAGAGGTAAAGGTACTATTGCTTTAACTAATGATATTACTTGTGATGATGTTTACTCGGATGATGGATTCAAATAAATTTTGTTAAGTGTGTCTCAATTGAATAAAAAAGGATTCAAATTCGAGTATAGTATTGGAAAATGAAAAATATATGAGAAGACTAGAAAACTGATTGGTATCGGTGGATATACAAAAGGCAATCCTTTCAAACTGAATACTACAATTGGTACAATTGGTCATTGTTTAATTGCTAAAGTAGAAGAAAGATAGTTATGGAATAAGAGATTGTGTCATCTAAACTTTGATAATTTGGTAAAGGTTAGTAACAAGAAAAGTTTTACAGGTATACCAGAACTCAAATAAGCCAGAGAATGCAATATGTAAAGAATGTCAGTTAGTAAGATGACTAGTTCAAGTTTCTTGAGAAATTTCTACTCTATAGAATATATATTAGACTTGGTACACACAAATTTTTGTGGACCTATAAGTACAGAAATCTATCATGGAGACAAATACTTTATATTATTTGTCGAGGAATACTCAATAATGATGACGGTAATGTTTTCAAAAGATAAATCATATGCTTTTCATATGTTTAAAATGTATACAACTCGAGTTGAAAAAGAATATGGAAAAACTTTGAAATGTTTTAGATAAGATAGATGTGGTGAATTTAATTATAATGAATTCAACAAGTATTGTGAAGAAAATGGAATCAAGAGATAGTTGACTACACCAAGAATGGCTCAATAGAATGGAATTGCAGAAAGAAGAAACAAATCTATTGTATGTGTCTGAACATTACTAAATCAAAGAGGAGTTGCACAAAAATTATGGAGAGAACCTATTAGTACTCTTGTATACACACTAAATCAGATACAACTCAAGGAAGGAGGAAACAAGACACCTTAAGAAATCTGGTATGGTTGAACACCTAATATTAGTTATTTCAAAATATTTGGAAGCAAGTGTTATATTAAGAAAGATGGTAGAAATGGAAATTTTGATAGTAAAATTGATTAAGAAATATTTCTAGAATACTTTACTAAGACTAAAGAATTAAAGTGTTTGAACAAAAGGAGAAATAAGATCATTGGAAGCACAAATGTAAAGATTGATGAGTTACTAGAATAGAATGAAGAGAATAGTGGAAAGAAACCAGAAGGATGGAGTGAATTGATTTAATTTGAACCTGAAGAGGTAGAAACATAACAAAAAGGTACATGCTATTGGAAACAAAAATTGAAACAATTGTTATATTGCCATTGATGTCAAACCTTAACTGGTAAGAAATTTGCCATCTTATAAAGTGCCATATCATTTGTTTGATGAAGAAGATTTTAAAAGAAGAGATAACAAGAAGACCTGGTGAAATGGTTGAGTTATATGAAATACAATGGGTACTTGATGAGATCTCACCTTGACAAGGTAATATATTATTTATCTTAAGTCTAAGTGAAGTTTGGATGACTGGGTAAAAATACAAACATACATCACACTTTTATAAAGGAAAAGGTCGAAAACATGCAAAATTGTTAAACTTTAACAACATTAAAGTGGCATTTGTGTTTAGAAAGTGAAAATGATGTAAACTAATGAAATGTGTAAAATTTGATGTACTTCGTGACTATAAATTTTTTGAAAAAAATTCAATAAGAGTTGACATAGTTTTTTAAATTTTTGAAGTCCATTTTTTAATTGCTAAAAAATGTTGAAAATCTAGGGTCTAGTTCCCACAAAAAAAATGCAAATAGTCTTGTTTTCCTCTTATTTTAAAATGTGTTTTAGATGACATGTATAGATAGTACAGAAAAAAATAAAGATTGGTTTTCAGTATATATTTTATTTGTTATAACTATTCAAAGTCAGAGTTACCCTAAATTAACAGTTTTTGTCTCCCACCTAATTTGCCCTAGAAAATATACACCTTATAGAAAAAAAATTATATATTTTTGAAGAGGACCCTCTCCGCTAGTGTTAAATATAATTTTTAAATTTTTCTGACATGATTTGATATTTTTTTAAATGAGTGTGTTCTTAAATGTTAAAATACCTAGTTGGAGTGTTTTCAACTTATAATATATTACATGTAATCAAAACACTACAAAAATTATATGAACATACTCTTGATTCCGACCTCTATAAAAGGGTATTTTTTTATTTTAAATTTTTTTTATTTTTTATGGAGAATTAAGCTCCTAAAGTGGCGTGTTTTAAAATTTACAATTTTTTGCTTATTTTGCTGCCACATGGGATGCCACACAGATAGTTTCGGCTGAAACAGTTCCGGCCAAAATAGGTTTGGCCGAAATTGTTTTGGCTGAAACTGAGGCCTACCAAACATGGTCCCGTGGATGACCACGACCATCAAAGCTCATATAATACATTTTTTTCAATTAAAAAATAGATTTGTCAATTATTGTGACTTAAAAAATGTTTTTTTAATAAAATCACTTTTTAAAAAGTTTTAAAGGTGTATTTTTGGAATTAAAGGATACCTACAAATTAATATTATCAAGGAGGTTTGTATTTTTTTCAAGTTTATTTTTTATTTTAGTTTTTTTTTATAGATTTTTTTTGTGTTTTTAATTAAAGCATTTTTCAATATTTAATTATCAAGAGTATATGGTTTTGTGTATGCAGGTGAATTGAAGCTCTCAATTTGAACAATTTGTACAATGGGGAATAAAAGGAACATAACAAGAAAATATGACCGAATAAGGGATGACAAAATGAAAAGATATAAAAAATGTAATGAAGATGAACCCGTTGAAGTTCAAGAAGATGCAATTCAAGTAGGGGAACAAATTGGTGGAAATAATTCTTTTGACATGGGCAATTTGATGGAGATGAATGACGATTCATTTTTCAATCAAATTTCATTTGAAGAATTGGTATTTGAAAGTACAATAAAAAAAAATGCAAAAAAATTTGGGATGAATATTTTCAAAATAAAAGTCTAATTGGAAAAGCACAATTATTTTCTGGTTATTCAAGAAAAAAATAAATGACTTATGTTTTGGAGTTGTTAGGTGTTGATAACAAGAAAAACTCGGGAGACAATGTAAATCAAACAATAGTTGAAAATATGCTAGATGCATTGAACACCATTAACAACTCAAGTCGAGGAAGTGTGACACGTAAAGCATTAACGAATCATTTATGTTGTAGGAGGTTGACACAGTGAAAACAAGTACATGAATTTTTTGATTTATGGAATGTATCTAGAAGAATAGTTCAAAGATATATTAGGAAGAGAAATATGTTAGATGAAAATACTGAAAAGAATTGGGTTAATATTTGTAGACTTCCTCAAAAAGAAATTTTTTTTGAAGATGTAAAACGACAGGTCATTGAATATTGGACCGCTCACTCGCATGTTTCTTCTAATAGAAGGGATACTATACATATGAAAGATGAAGAGACTGGTATAAAAATTGCACATCCAAAACATTTTATAGATACAACATAAAGTGAATTTGTTTGAAGCATTCAAACAAGAATTTTTAGATGTAAAAATATGTCAAAGAATGTTTCATAGGTTGAGCGATTTTTTTGTATGCATAAATAAGACACGTGAAACTTGTTGTTACCGAAATCATGTTGAGTTTCATCTATATATGCAATCATATAAAAAATTATGGCAGTACTTAATTCATATATGGTCATCCCTAGAAGTATGACACAATTTGTGAAGTCTATTTTATGTGAGAAATCATAAGATTTAGATAAGTTCAAAGTACAATCTATAAAGAGTGCATGTAGTGATTGTGGAGATTTACATAAATTTGCATTGCAAATTGAGAATATTAATGTTTCAACGCCTATTTTGTGGAAGAGATTTGAATATGCGACATACCAAACTAAGACCAAAGATGAATCCAAAAAAAATGTACTGAAGGAGAGTAAATTTCTCTACCGCGAGTTTATGACCATGTTCCATACTATAACTTATCCACATATCCAGCTCATGGTGCACAATGGAAAGATTAAAAAATTTGTGATTCCAAAAATTTTTCTCCACCTGGTTGTATTCTTTTAGTTGTAGATTTCTCTGAGAACTATACATTCTTCCCTCAATCAGAGCTTCAAGATCAATATTATCATTCTAAGAAAGTTGCAATATTTTTTCAAGTTACCTATAGACAAACACAATTTTCTTTCGATGAGGTACAAAGTACCAATCCAAATGATCATTTTATGATCAAGGAGATTCATTTCTATATCAGCGATGATAAGGTTAATGATAGGAGCTATGTGGCACATTGTTTTGCAATGTATTCTGAAGATATTATGAATCACGGGATAAAGGCTTCAAAAATCTAGATTTGGTTTCATGGTTGTGCAGGTAAGTATATGCACTTTAATTCATTTTCATTCTCATTGATTACTTGTTAAAATATTAAATGATCATAATCTTGCATACATCAACTTAATCTTACAGGACAATTTAAATCCACACAAGCCATTAATTGGCTAGCTATGCAACATGCTAGACGCATTGTTAAGTTTCTATGGAACTTCTTTGAAAGTGGACATGGAAAAGGAGAGCATGCTGGAGTAGTAGCATGTGTGAACAATGCACTTTGCCAACATGAACTTGCAGGTACAAATGCTGTGAATAGAAGTTATATATATATATATATATATATATATATATATGTGTTTTAAATAATATAATTTCAACTTAGATCCATTTTCTTTAAACTGATAGTTCATAAATTTACAGGTAACATGATAGAGAATTCAACAAAAAATGTTGAATGGTGTTAAATCATTTTATTACTCGGGACACCAAATACAACAAATATTTTTGATTTAAAAAGAAGAAAAAACAAGGGGGATGACCCAAAGAAAACATAGCTAGCACGAGAAGTGTAGACTACCAGCACACCACCAGAGTCAGCAGACCCACAACCAATCCCTTTTCTAAAAATCAAAAAAAAAAAACTACAAACAACAAGCCCCAACTTTACCGTGAAGCTGGTAACCAGCCTGTTAACACCAAAAGACCCCAACTTCACCATGAAGTTGGGAACCAGTCTATGAAAGTTAGTACCATAAAATTTTAAACCAAAAATAGAGTAGTAAACATCGGTAATACATTTGAAAGAGTTAAACAGAGAAACAAAAAGGCCCAAACCAACCAACCAATGAAACCAGCCAAAAAAGTCGAGCATCAAAAAGGAACAAAAAACTACTTTGGGTTATTACCCCCACTACTAAGAAACATCTTGAGCCAATCTTCCATAAGGAATTGGAAGAGTTTCCCATAATTCTGATCCTCCCCCGGGGTAACCACTTTTTCCATGTGCAGCAACTGGAGGGTCGTTGCCACCGAATGCATGACTTTGACTAAAATCCCAGTAATTCTTTTGAAACATTCCCCTAATTCCTTGATTTCCTCCTTGACCTCCCAAATATCCTTCTTGGAGATAGAATCCAGGAAGGAGGTTTGCAACCACTTAACATCATTCTGTAATTTAATAATGTCACCCACAGCTTCTATCTTACTCTCAACCTCCACCTTGATTTCCTCTGGGACCTCCTCCTTGTTACCATCAATATCCTTCTTTGTATCCAACTCATCTTGGGAGCTGGGCGATGCCATAGCTATGAGGGGTGACTATGAGTTCTTACCCTCAAAAATTGTCTTTTTAGATAGGTCAATGGTGGGTAATTTAAAACTAGCAGAAATTAGGGACGAATCATGGCTCTTCTCGGCCCCTTGCAAAGACTGGGAGACCTTGTTGTTTTTTTCATGGTTGCTCTCATCCTTCTTAATTTTCTTCCCTTTCTTATTCTCCCCACTACTTTCCTTCTTCTTTTCTCCCTCCTCCTTCAAGTCTCCATCTTCCTCATCTTCTTTCAGATACCTCTTCTTGATAGCTTTATGCTCGTACCTAGTTTTAGTGGAAGTTATATGGGACCTCCTCCTACTTTCATTCTCATCTTCCTCCTCCTCCAAATCAATATTGATTTGGGATCCACCCACCAAACCCTCTTTATCAATCTTGGCCTTATTGCGTGCAAGGGTTTTAAAGGATGAAGTGGGGTTAGAGTGACAACCCATTAACTCTTGACAAGAATTCTCAGAGGGAGAGTTAATATCTTGCATAGTGGCAGTTCTTGGGCGGCATAAATAAAGGTGAAAATTGAAAAGGCATAAAATCAAGCCCTAATGGAGAATGCAGTAGTTCAGCCTAGCCTTTCTCTTCTCCCAAACATCCATAACTGAGGCCTTGAGAGAGTGCACCAAGTAGAAGGGGAAGGAAATAGAATCATTATAATTGAAGTGGTTGAGCAGAGGGAAGTGGTAATTATAGCAAGATCCAAACCGACCTTCGAAAGTAATGTGATTTAGTAGAATGAGACATACCTCATTCTAGGGATGTGGAAACACCTCCTATTTTAATCCCCCATGAATGCAGACCGGTTCCTCCATCTTATTGAAAATCTCTTCATGCTAAAGTAATCTTTGTTCTTCATAACATTCTTCCATTTTCTCCCATCAGTGGAGAGCCTCCTGGCATGGGCAATGACCTCTTAATTTATTTCAAAAGTTATGTCATTGGTGGTCACCTTGTGATCCATCTAGGAATTAACCAGCTCCATCGAGATGAGTTCATTGTTTCTCTCAATGGCTTCAATATAGGGATAGAACCCACCCTCCTTCAAGTAGGTAACAGTGCAAGGGTTTTTGAGGAACCCATCCTCAATGTTAGAGGGCTCCACGCAGACCATATTACCACCCATATCCAAAATATTCTCAGAAAGCTCCTCCACTTGAGTCCTCAGAGACATTCCACCTGTTCTAACACCACCCTGACCAGCCTTCACCAGAGCCCAGAAAAAAATGCAGAGAACCCAACAAGGATAATGGGTGAAGTGAGTGGTAGATAACTAGTTAGGAAGAAAATATAATTCCTTAATGATTTTTTAGAACGTACAAGTCACATGGGTGGCCGAAATGAGATAAAATTCATCGCTTGAAGGGAAATGATTAGAAATCCTTGGTTTAAAAAGAAAATGAAGCCCAGCCATCTTTCAGGGCTTCCAAGACGTGTCCCAATCCCCATGTCATTTTTTTTTTAAAATTGCCTGTACTTTTTCCATAATAGCCAATTAAAGCACATCTTTCCAGCATAATACTAAAATTAATTTCCTTCCCCATTGCGATGTCAAATTTTTGAATATGCGTTGCTTCTCATAAAACTACAAGCTATTGGTCATGTCCAATCAGCCTCATCCTCGTTCATTATTAAGTAATTTCCTTTATTTTCCCACAAGAAAAACAATTTCCGTAGTTAGGGAATTCAAAATTTTCTAACATCTAATACCTTGAAAGCCAAGACTCGTGGCTGCTAGGGCATCTACAATAGCACTACCCTCTATGTAAATATGCTACAGTTTAAAATAATCTAACCTAGGGAGTAGAAGCCAGATGTCCTACAGTAGATTGGACATATTCCAGCCAAATCTGTAGTTACCTTTGACCATCTCTATCACAATTTTTGAGTCTCCCTCGATAATCACCTTTTCGATCCTTGAAGAAACTACCACCTTCAGGCCCCAAAAAAGGGCAAAGATTTCTACCACATTATTAGAACCCATCCCAAGATGAAGCACATAAGAGATAATCATCTACCCATGGTGGTCTCTGATAATGCCTCCTCTAGTAGCATTACCTTTAGAGGTTTCCCAGTCAAAATTTAGTTTGGTAAATTTTTCCTTTGGGGTGGACCACTTGGCATTTCTCCTTGCAACCACCTTAGAGCAATCAAAAGCATGGAAGGAGGAGGGAAACTTCCATTACTTAGCTAACTTACAATCTAACTCCTTGGGGGGGAAATAGGGAGTAGTCCAATGATAGGTTTCAATGTTTTCCTTTAGCGGATTCACATCCATTCTCACCTTCCCTTTAACATTGTTTTCCCCCCCTTTAAACACCCAATTATTTCTTTCCTTCTATAGGCTCCAACAAACATGTGGGAGTAACATTATCTAAAGAAGCTTAATAAGCAGGTGTGTCATAGGGTGACCCTAGTTGCAAATAAATTGATCCATATTCTCCATAAAAACCCAATCCAGATACATTCTGCACATCATTTTGGACCACACTAAAGATGCATATGAGAAATGGATATGGAAATGGTTAATAGACTCAGCTTTATTTTTACACAATGCATCTATTAACCAACTAAAATCCTTGCTTTTAGAGGTTATCCAATGTAAGAATTTTTCCATAAAGAACTTTCCACCAGAAGAAATTGATTTTAGGGATCAATTGGGGAATCCACACCTTTCCCCAATTCTTCTCATCAACCACAGTCTTTAAATTTGTTAAATACACATATTTCACCATGATCTCCCACAAATTTTTATGACACCATATAGCCTTGTCCTCAATATGGGAGAGAGGGATCCTAATGCCTTCTAGAAGCTTTTGAATCTCATAAATGTAAGGAGGAACAAGATCCTGGTCAAGGTAAGCATCTTCAAGAGCTAACCATTTCCTATCTTGAGAAATGTAATCACTGAATTTACTTCCAAAATGAAGGATCATTCTTTCCCTTTTGAGACCATACTTTTCCCATCCAAGGGGTTTATCCCCCACCCACTAGTCCTCCTAAAAGTTAATCTGAGAACCATCACCCACCAACCATTTCAACCCCTTAAAAAGAGTTCCCTTACTTCTAGCAATAAAATTCCAAATTTTAGAGCCAGAAGGATAATTTTGACCATAAGGGAATTGGGCATCATTAAAATATTTGGCCTTCATAATTCTACTCCATCCAGAAGATCCTATGAACAATTGCCAACCCAATTTGATTATTAAAGCCTTATTTATGTCTTTAATTTTCCTTTCTCCCAGACCGCCCAATAGTTTCAATTGACAGACTATATGCTAGCTAACCAAATTCATTCTAGCCTTTTCCTCCATCCCTGTCCAGAGAAAGTTTCTTTGGATTTTTTCCAATTTCTCTGTCATTCTATCACTGACTTTGAATAGAGAAAGGAAGTAAACATGTATTCCTTGTAGGGTCACAGACATCAATTGAAGTTTCCCTGCATTGCTTTGGACTTTCCCTTTCCAACCAGCTAATTTTTTCTTCATTTTCTCTAGAATGGTGTTCCAAAACTAGTCTAAAACCTCCTTCACCATGAGCGGGAGCCAAGGGTAGGTGTCAGGTAGCTCCGCTCACATACAACCAAGGAATTCCACAATATTTACCTAGGTTCTATGTTCATTATTGAACAAAGAGATTTTACTTTTACAATAGTTGATCACTTGACCAGAAGCCACCGCATAGGATTTTAGGAGAGTTTTCCATTCTTTGGCTTCCCCAATATAGGTTTTTCCAAAAAGGAACGTATCATCTAAAAAATTTTGGATAACTTCCAAAGGAAGAGTGGAGGTCAGTTTGAATCCATCAATAGAACCAATTCCCTCCAACCTCAACAGGTTTCAGGCTAGCACCTTTGCAACCAACAAGAACAGATAGGGGAATAGGGGGTCCCCTTGACATAAACCCCTCTTCGGCTTAAAAGACCCCCCAGGTGCACCATTGACCAAAAAATAAAATTCAGCCATTTCCACTGCCACCTTTATGATTTTGGTAAATCTTTCATGAAATAAAAATTTCCTAAGCACCCCAAACAAGAAGTCCTAGAAGACTTTGTCATACACCTTAGACATATCTAATTTTAGCACCATACCAGCATTCTTTCCTCTTTCGAATGACTGAATGATCTCATGGGAGGTAATAACCACATCTAAGATTTGTCTTCCTGACATAGACCCCTTCTAGTTGGGATTAATGATTTTTCCAAGTAGAGGTTTGATTCTGTTGGTGATAATTTTTTACAGGATTTTATAAAAAGTATTACAAAGGCTTATGGGGCAGAAGTTACCCATGCTCTGACGATCCTGAACTTTAGGAACTAGAACAATATAGGTTTTGTCAAATTTTTTTTAGAATGTTACTAGTTCTAACAAAATCAAGGGGTCTATGAATAAGACCATATTTGATAACCTCCCAAAAGTGTTCGAAGAAAGTTGGGGGAAAGCCATTTGATCTAGGTGATTTATAAGCTCCCATAGAGAATACCACATTTTTTACCTCTTCTATAGGGACCTGGGACAATAGAAATCCATTATCCTCTGCATTAATAATAGTCAGGATAGCCTCCAGGAGATTTTCCTTGAAAATGTTCATCTCCCTCTGAACCAGGCTCCTGAAAGTATCCTGAAAGAAATTTGCCACAAACTTGCTAATGTCATCTTCCTCCGAAAGCATTTGATTCCCTCCAAAAACTAAGGATTTAATGTTTTTCCTTCTTTATGAATGGAGGTGGACATGTGGAAGAAGGTCAAATTCTGAACACCTTCTTTGAGCCATTGGACACGAGACCTTTACTTCTGGTAAATTTCCTTTCTTAAGGTTTTCTTTCAATTTACTCCACCAGCCTTCCTACTCACAATGATCATCCCTAGAAGAGACACTAGAGGCCATTCCCCCTGGAATTTATTAAGCTTCTCATCAATTTCTTTTATGCATTGCAAAAAGGCCCTGAACTTGGTCTTACTCCACCTTTAGGCCTCTTGCTTGATTAATTACAATTTTTTAGATATTATGAACATAGACATCCCCCGAATAGGATTTTTCCACCATCTTTTAATACATTCCATAAATTCAGTGTGGGAGTACCACATAATTTCATAGTGGAAGGGACGTGGCCCACACCCCTTATGTTCCTCCTAGTCAAGAATCAGGGGGGAGTGATCAGAAACCATCCTCATAAGGTGAGAAAGGTTCATCAAGGGAGTGATATCACACCCTCCCAATAACATCCATATATCCAACCTAACCTAAATAAGTTGCCTCCCCTTTCTGTTATTGGACCAAGTAAACCCCATTCCATGCAAATCAATATCCACCTAATCATTATTCCTCATAAGGTCCGCCAGCTCTTGCATACATTCTATGAATAATCTTGGGTACCCCCCATTTTCTCAAACAGATATAGGGGGAATTAAAATCACCTGCACACATGGTGGGATGACATTGATCAACCGTAATGAGGTTATAAATTTCTCCCCACATCCTACCTCAGTCACTTCTAACATTAGGAGCATAAATATTATACATGATCCAGGAGGCATTATTCCAATTAAACATCACAGCAAGGAAGTTATGAGAAAAAGAAACAGTGTTCCCAGATAACTCACATGGGTTCTAGAGGGTAGCCACACCACTAGAGGCCTCATCAGCTTCATTATAAAGAAAGGTAGCACCCGGCCATATTTTTCCACAAGAAGAGAAAAATTTTGATATTTCATCTTAACCTCCTGGATTAGAACCACATCAAACTTGAAATCTAAGATATAATTCTTTATACCATATTGTTTTTGAGGGCTATTCATTCCCCTTATGTTCCATGATAGGAACCTCATCTTTTACTTTTTTGGAACTCTTCTAGGGTTAACTACCACCCACTGACCATTTCCCTTGCTTCTTCTTTAGCTCTTACCGCTCTTTCCATCGAGAGACCAACTTTGCATCATTTCCCACGCCCGCCTTGTTTTTGTTATTGATGACTTCATCCACCTTTTTTACCCCTCTAATTTTCCTTTTAGGTTCTGACCAATACAAGACACTATTTGAATGCGACGAAGGGGTCTACCTTGACTTTACCATTTCATTTATCACCTCATTCGTGTTAGGGAAAAAAGAAGAAGTCTTCCTCCAACTGTTTAAACTGAATTTTTCACCAGCTTCACCTTTAGTCTTCTTGCTTCTAGACCACTGTGCCTTACTCACCTCACCATTTTCTTTCTTTTTTTCCTCTCCACTTGGGATTTTCCTGCAAGAGTTGGAAATGTCCCTTAGGACCTCCACCAAATCTCCTTCTTCTAACCCAACTTCTGCCTTGGCCTCGTTATCCTTATCTTCTTATTTCTTGTCCTTACTATTAAGGTTTGTTTATTCCACTAAAGCAAGAGGGATGTCCCCTTCTAGGGAGAAATAAAACAAATGTTACTTTTGGGAAGTGAAAGCTAATTTATATTTTTTAAAAAAATTCTAAATTAAGTTTTAATTTCGTGTTCATCTATGTTATCATAATTGTTGATCTAAAAAATGTAAAACTTTCATTTCATATTTGTAACAGATATAGACCGATCTAATCCTTACAATTGTCAAAGGATTGTTGGTATTAGAAGTTTACATCCATTTCTTACTACCAAACAACACAAGCCTCTATTGATTCAAGTAAGAGAAAAATGATTTTTGTATGTTGACTACATTGAGCAAAATCCAATGAGTCAATGTGAGAATATTTCAAATATATTTGTTTCATGATGGGATATGAAGAAGTTAATTAGAATGCCTCCTTATGAATATGATGACATTGACATAAGAATTCACGATCCTATATATTAAGTGGATTATGAGCGTGTTTCTAACTTAGTTGTTACAGGTGCATGCACATACACGTTCTTTAATTTAAATTTAATCTACTTTTCTTTTTATTTGAATTTAATAGAATCTAGATTTGTATAGGTGATATTTTGGTTGTGGTTGTAGATCTTGACAATGTAGAAAGTGTAGATTATTATCTATGAAGATGCACAAAAGAAAAATACAAGTTGCGAGAAGAAATTGCAGATGGTGATGGACAATCAACTCCGACTAGTTCAGTTGTTATTGAAGGAACATATTATCAAAAAATAAAGATAGACAAAAATGGTGTTCAATTTGTTGAAAATATGTGTGGCAAAAAATTTCTACATTATAGGCACTTGGTTATAGCAACAAAGTTTCAATTTGACACATTGCCAAAAATAGGACATGCAAATCAAAAGTGGAGGTTGCCTATTGAAGAACATGAAACACTTTTGGAGATAATAAAAGACAGAGAGGATCTAGACTATATGTATCAAGAGCTTTAGGATAAAATTCTTATTGTATCTCTCGTACTTTCATATTTGAACTCTATAGTTTAAACTCTTATTTAATCTATTGGATATTGGATATATGCTATTGAACTCTACAGTTTGAACTCTATAGTTATGCATGCTTGGTATATTGTGTATTCTTTTATAATGTATATTTTTATGGTTCGACGGTTTTAATATATATCTTTTATGTATGTTGTTATAGATTTATGTTTTGATGTGTATGCTTTGATGTATGACCTCCCCTTAAGACACCCCCTTAAGATATCCCTTTTTTAAATTACTTTAAATTACTTAAATGAAATTGTTTAGATTAGTTAATTATATTTTAATGGTTCAATGAGTTTATTATATAGCTTTTATGCAATTTGTTATAGATTTATGTTTTTACGTGTATGATTTGATGCATGACCTCCCCTTAAGACATCCCCTTTTAAATTACTTTAAATTACTTAAATAACATTGTTTAGATTAGTTAATTATATTTTAATTGTTCAATGAGTTTATAATATATCTTTTATGTATGTTGTTATAGATTTATGTTTTGATGTGTATGCTTTGATGTATGACCTCCCCTTAAGAAATCCGCTTTTAAATTACTTTAAATTACTTAAATGACATTGTTTAGATTAGTTAATTATATTTTAATGGTTCAATGAGTTTATTATATAGTTTTTATGTATGTTGCTATAGATTTATGTTTTTATGTGTATGCTTTGATGTATTACCTCCCCTTAAGACATACCCTTAAGATGTCACCCTTTAAATTACTTACATGATACATTATTTAGATTACTTAATTGTATTTTAAAATGGTACAATGGTTTTAATATATATTTTATCTACATGTTTTGATGTGTATGCTTTGATGTATGACCTCCCCTTAAGACCTCCCCTTAAGTCATGACATTATTTAGATTGCTTAATTTTATTTTAATGGTCCATTACATTAGTTAAGGTTGTACATGACATAAAATGTTGTTATAACATGTACAAAAATAACTCTAAAATATGAAATAACTCATTGATATATGAAATGTCTAAAAGTAACATGTATATATGTAATGTCTAAAATATGAAATAACTAGTCATTCACATGTATAAAATACATACATATATGAAATGACTAAAATGGACATGTATATATGTAATGTCTAAAATATGAAATAAATTATTGACATTTATAACATACATAGGTCACTTGCACAAATATATACCGTAGAAGCATGTAATGCTCTCCTGATAGTGCTCAAATCTGAATCATGTAAGGACACATCACCAGGATAAATCTAGTCATGTAAGGACACTTCTGAGGGATCAATCTGGTCATCTGTAAGCAAAGTGGTAAAAAGTTGAGGAGCTGGACTTTATGAAGTGGCCTTAGTAGACTTATGAGGTGCATCCTCATCAACTACAATCTTATGAGGAGTTGTAGGTGGTGCAGGAATATCCTCATGTCTATGTGCACCCTGAGAACCTGATCCAAGAATGGTAAGGAGAAATGATGGGACCTCAACCCCACTGATAATCTGTAAATCCTTATATGTGCAAAGTAGATCATTGGATAAACATGCGCCCATACGATGCAACTGGTCCAAATCTAATATAGTTGCAACCTCTAAGGGAAATGGTATGTCTACTATCTAGTATAGATTATCAATAAACGATGTATATTGTGTAAGTGGAGGAATAATAGAACACTAACACAACATGTATCTCTCTAAATGATCAGATGACATCTCCTAAACATGTGTTGTGATACTAGAAAATACATCCCTCTTTATCCTATCATTAGGTACACTCTATCCTGCAGCTGTCATTTCAAAACCTTTTGGTACGACCAAAAGGTTTGGACCCACATTTTCCCACTTATTAGTGGGCACTATGTCATTAGACCCTCAAAATTTGTGTGATAATATCCCCCTCCCCTACCCAACATGACTAGGAAAATTTGTATAATCAACATCATGATGCAAATGAAATTCTGCAAACAATTGTTTGCATAAACATAATGGAAACTCATCCTTCTAGGGCCACCTATGATGAGAAGCCAACCATCGAGGATATATAAATGGTGCAACAAGGTCATCCTTGCATTGAGTAGTCATATAACCTCTCACATGAGCTCTTTCCTAGTAATGATGAAACATGGTCTTCACCATAGTAGTGGAAACCTCTGAGTTAACCTATCTATACTTAACAACGCAAGTAACGCTATGGGTGAGAAAAGTATAGAATGTATCAATAGATATTCTATCATAAGGTTTGTATGATTGAACTATGTCAATCATACCAACCAGGTCCTCTCTAATAATCTTCGCCCTATCCCTATTAGGAAGGGTGGTGCATGACTGAATCCTCTGATAAAGAACCTCAATAGCTCATGTCAATCAAGCTATGGTACTAGAGAATAACTCCTCCCTTCTCCCTCTATAATAAACATATCTATGAGAAGATCGGTCACTACCACCCCCTGAACACTAGCCTCTCCAGAATCTACAGGTGATTCCCCTCTACCCGATGCCATGTGATCTAGAAGAAAATAGATATACCGTTTAAAGTATACAAAATAATATATATAGATCTCTACACATGTACATGGTCCAATTCTAATTTAATTATTTATATAAACACATTTTTTACAAATAAATAAACTTGAAAACACTTGAATGCATATACATTTGAAAGAAAAATTATTTAAAATCAGATACATACATGTACATATTTTCTAACAGAAAGAGGGTTTGAGTTATGGTTCAATTTTGTCTAGGTTTACAACTAGCCTAGTTGAATTTAGATTAATGTTGAATGTTTAGGTTTAGGGATCAACTAGGTTTATTTATCAATTAGGTTTAGGGTTATTTTTCTCATGGTCAACATGTTTATGTTGGTTTCTAACTTGTTGTAGAAGGTTTATCTTGGCTCATGTTCAAGTTTCACATGTTTCTTTCTTGTTAGGGTTCATGTGTTTGTTTTATGTTAGGGTTTATGTTGCTTTCTAGTATGTTAGATTTTATATTGGTTTATGTTCAAGTTTAAGGTTAGGGTTCATGTTGGTTGAAAATGTTGTGGTTTATTTCTCAATTGGGTTTAGGGATCTAGTTTTAAATTAGGTTTACATGGTTAGGATTCATATATGTTTGTTTAGTGTTAGGGTTTATGTTGGTTAATGTTCCAGTTTCATGTTAGTTTCTAGCTAATGCCATGTCATGATAGACAAAATAAAACACAAATACATATGTTCTTGAAAGAAAAATGATTTAGCACGTTAAGGTTTATGTTGATTTATGTTTCAGTTTAATGTGTTGGTTTCATGTTAGAGATCATGTTAGGGATCAATATGGTCATGGTTTCATGTTAGGGTTCATGTTAAGGTTCATGTTGATTTATGTTTCATTTTCATCTTGGTTTCATGCTAGGGTACAATGTTATGGTTAATATATTTTGTAATACTACTATTTTCTAATGTCTTGTAACATTCTCCTAATGCTTTGAAACATTTTCCTAAGGTTTTGTTAGGGTTCATGTTAGGGTTCAATATGGTTAGGATTTCATGTTAGAGTTCAATATGGTTAGGGTTTCATGTTAGAGTTAATGTTGATTTATGTTTTAGTTTGATATTGGTTTCACGTTTGGGTACAATATTATATTTAATATGTTTTGTAATACTAATGTTTTCTAATATCTTGTAATATTTTCCTATTATTTTGTAACATTTTCCTAAGGTTTTGTTAGGGTTCATGTTAGGCTTCAATATGGTTAGGGTTTCATATTAGGGTTCATTATGGTTAGAGTTTCATGTCAGGGTTAATATTAGAGTTTATGTTTCTTTATGTTTCAGTTTCATGTTTGTTTCATGTTAGGGTACAATGTTATGTTTAATATGTTTTGTAATACTAATTTTTTCTAATGTCTTGTAATATTTTCCTACTGTTTTGTAACATTTTATGAAGGTTTTGTTAGGGTTCATGTTAGGGTTCAATATGGTTAGGGTTTCATGTTAGGTTTCAATATGGTTAGGGCTTCATGTTAGAGATTATGTTGATTTATGTTTTAGTTTTAGGTTGGTTTCATGTTTTGTAATATTTTTTAAAGTTTTGTAACATTTTCCTAATGTTTTCTAACATTTTCCTAATGTTTTGAAACATATGTATTAAAACTAAATTAATTAACTAAGTAACTAACATATTATCTTAACTGAAAAAATTAAATCTACATAAAACAATATTTTAATTTTCTAAAATTAAAAATAACAAAATTAAAACAAAAAAATCAAATAATAGTACAACTACATTAATTTAACAAAAGAAAATTAAAAAACATTAAAAAAACAAACAAAAAAACCCTACCTATTTTCGGTCAAAGTTCTCCTATTTTCGTTTGCAATTCTTGGAAGGTACTAAGTACAAATAAGCCGTTCTAAAAAAATTCAGGGTATATATGGTTTTTAAGGGTTTCGACCAAAACCGTTTCAGCCAGACCAGGTCTAACTGAAATAGTTTCAGCTAGAACACTTTTTCCACATTGACGCCACATGGCTCCGCATGTGCGCCACGTATTTATGGCCAAAAATGTTCAAGCCAAAAAAGTTACGGCCGCAACTATGAAAAATGGTCCTCAAGTGTGACACAACTCCGTACTTTTACCTGCCTACAAGATTAGTCTTGACTAAGTTATAGACCATAAGATTAAGAAACATAAGTTCAAGTAGTTTGTGCCAAGTAATGCGAGTGTCGACCGAGTGCCAATACATGCCGACCAAATTTAGTGTCGATCAAGCATAAGTATTTCCTGAGTGACAGTAAATTACCAAGTTATCTAGTGATGACCAAACGAAAGAATACAATATTAACCAAGTGTCATTATTTTAATATTTTGAGAGAGATTTGAGATCCCAGCCGACATATTGGACTTTCTTGGGATATGTAAAGCATATTTAAGATAAGGATGATTATTGTGGAGAATTAAATGAGCATTTAATATATGTTTAACCATTTTTATGTGTGGATTCAAGAAGGATTTTTACGATGTATTCTACAGTGTAGATGGAAATGAAATTTTGGAAGGATTTGTTGGATTTGACCAAACCCTAAGATCTAAATTGATAATTAAGAGGAAATAGATCAAGCTACCTGATTAGAGAGGTATAAGATTAACCTAATTGTAGGTTATGTATGAATGAATGTAAGAAGTTAATTTTAGTTGATTGGCTAATCTAAGCAAAAGGAAGAAAATGATGAAGAGGGTAGTACAAGACTGCATAGTGGTGATCACTTAAAGAGTTTCTGAGCATATCTAAGTGAAGATGACAATGAAGGTTAGTCACTAAATTAGCATTTGAGCTATAATTGGACCTGTACTTTCAAAGTGAGTTGTATGTTTCAGATCACAATTCCCTGTTACTTTCTAACCATAGTATCAGTTGGACAATCCTTTTAAAAAAGCTTGACCTAACAGCCATATTGTTAAATCCTTTAATCTAGGTGACATTCTAATAGAATATTCTAAGCCCCCTAACAAGGCTCACTTGTAACAGGGTGATTAAATCCTTTAATTGTGTCACATTTAACAGTGTGTATTGTAACCTTTAACATGGTTGGCTTTTCACTGAGCTCACTTCAAAAGAGTGAAAAATTGGTATCATTTTACTGGTGATTTTTCCCATATTGGGTTTGCACATTAAATCACGGTGTCATACTTATGTGAATTTTATTTGATGTGTTCTACTGTTAAGAGTTTTATATTCTACAAGTTGATTACTTTAGGATAGTAAACTGCAAGTTTATGTTAATAATTACATGCTATAGAGACTAAGTAGATTACTAAGTGGATCTGAGTTGGTTGAAGTGTTTGAAAGTACAATTGGTACATCTTGACCTAGGATAACTGATTCCCCCCTCTCAGTTATTCTGAAACATGCTAATAGATGCACTGATAAAACCCAACTAATAACATCACCGCTAGGTGAAACAAATAACAGAAATGAACAAATTCAAATTGTGGAACCTTTAACACGAAGGAATATAAGGGTTAATCATAGGTTGATAGATATACTACGAGATAGGAGTGAGGATTATTAATAAGAATTCAATTAAGAGCCAAGAATATTACATGTGTACTATCAGAGATGGAAGAGAGATTGGTAAAAGGTGCACTAAAACATGAAGACTGGATACATGCAATGAATGAAGAAATTATATAGATTGAGAAGAACAAAACATGGTCGTTAGTTCCCAGACATAAAGATAAAAATTCTATAGGAATGAAATGGGTTTTTAGAAATAAACTTGATGATAATGGTAAAGTAATAAGAAATAAGTTCAAGATTGGTTTGGAAAGGTTATGCACAGGACGAAGGAATTAATTATCAAGAGACTTTTGCACCTATCTCTAGATTGGTAGGAGTTAGAATATTACTGGCTTACATAACATATAAAGGATTTCAAGTTTATCAAATGGACATTAAGCTGACATTTCTGAATGGAATATTAGAAGAAGTCTATATTGAACAACTTGAAGGATTTGTTGTTGAACTTGGTAAGGATTTGATTTCCAGATTGCACAAAGCATTATATTGTTTGAAGAAAGCACTGAGAGGATTTATTTAAGATTGGATTTGAAAGAACTAATGATAATAGTAATGTGTATTTAAAAATTGAAAGTAAAGACAGTTTTAATTGCTGAAATTTTTGAGGATGATTTAATTTTTGGAGGAATTGATTTTTTTAGTAAATCTTTTGCTGAAGAAATGAGGAAAGAATTTGAGATGTCTATGATTGGAGAAACAAACTTTTTTATTGGTTTACAAGTATAAAAGATGCAGAAATGTATTTACATGTAGCTCATTCTAAATACATTAAGGAGATATTTCAAAAAAAAAGTGGTATGGAATATTCAAGACCTCTCCATAGACCTATGATAATTGGTTGTAAACTACCTAAACAAGGTTATTCTAAGGAAGTGAATGAAACATTATACAGATCAATGATTGGAAAGCTACAGTATGTTGTTCATAGAAGACCTGATATTGCACATGCAGTTGAAATAGTTGCTAAATTTTCATATGATCCTAAGGATTCACATATGATTCTAGCTAAGAGGATATTCAGATATCTTAAAGGATCACAAACTTCTAGTTTATGGTATGAAATGAAAGGAGATTTTAATCTTTAAGCATATACATATGTATTTTGGGTTGGAAATATTGATAACAGAAAAGGTACAAGTGGAGGGGATTTTTATTTGGTCTAAGTAGATTAGTGTTAGGGACAAGAAAGAAACTGAATTGTATTTCACAATCTACAACTGATGTTGAATATGTTGTTGCTTCTATTAGATTTTAGAAAGTATTATGGATAAGACAAATATCAGAAGGAATACATGAGAAAGTTGAAGAACCCGTTGATATACAATGTGACAACACAAGTTTCATTAATATATCAAAGAACCTGGTAATGCACTCAAAGAGAAAGCATAGCACTATAAAGTATCATTTTCTAAGGGAGCACATACAAGATAGAGAGGTGAGATTGGAGTACATTCCTAAAAAGGAACAAGTTGCTGATATATTCACTAAACCACTACCTAAGGAGAGCTTTGAATATCTAAGAGGTAAACTAGAGGTCCTATCGCTATATTAAATTAACTGAAAGCATATGCAGTATGCATTAGTTCATAACATTCTAATAGAATATCTTAAGTATGAATTGATGTATAGGCAGACTACTCTATGGGAGAGTAGTCTAGGTAAGTGAAAGGAAAAAGAAAGAAAAATTAGAAGACAAAACAATAAGATTGATCACTTTTGACATTGTGGTCAAAGGTGGAGAATAAAGAAAGGAAGAATAGAGTAAAGAATAAGAGTAAAGAGAAAGAAAAGAGATGAGGAAAAATAGACAGAGACGAAAGATCAGTATAGGTAAATGTTCAGAGATGGTGGATCACTAGACGTTTGCCACCAAACTTTTACATCAATGCCAAAGGGGGAGATTGCTGGCATATAGAGAGATTTTTGGCATAACTTCTCTAGTTGACAAGAAACTTAAGTGAAGTTAATGAAAAGGTTAGATGAGTTATAGAGTTTGTCATTGATGTCAAATATTCAAATAAAAAAGTATTAACTATCTGTTAAAAGAAGAAATCACAACGCAACTAACAAGTAATTAGAATAGGAAAACAATTTAATAATATGATGAAGTTATGATAATTGGATCTAGGTTTAGGTTTTGATGATTAAATATTATCTACTTAAGGAAGAGACAAGAAGAATTTTGGTATCGTGACAAAGAACAAGACAGGATATTGATTAAACATAAGAACTAAACAGAGAACGATTGTTGCAATCAAAGAAGAGGAAAAAGATGATTGGAATGGTATATTATTATGTTAATGAACTTTATTAGATTTGATATAGCAGAGTTAGTGCAAAATATATATCATTTTATGGGTTGTTATTCTCTAACAATCGTGACAGTAAAATCCCTTATCGGGTGACCCTAACAAGTCTTTTGTAAATCCTTTAAAAGGGTGACATTCTTGAAAGACTGTTTAAAATCCTTTAGCTAGGTTATTCCTAACAAGGTAAAAGACTTTAACAGGTCTCTCGATAAATCCCATAATTGGGTATCATTCAATAGTGATTTTGTATTCCATAACTAGGCAAGCTCTTAACCGGGCATATTCTAGAAGAGTACAACTTTTGTGGGCATTGATCTCACACCATGATTTTTTCCCTCGTTGGGTTTCCATGAGATAAATACTAGTTTTGATATTATCTGAATGTTTACTTTATGTTGCATGGATGTCTAATGTTATGATAACCAACAACATTAGTATAGGTTAATTAAGCTATAATCGATAAATCTATTTGGAGAAGATTTGAGATTATGTTGTAAGGTTAAGTTGGTGATTACTGATTCATCCCCCCTCTCACTAACCTTATTAAATTCCTAAATGGAGAACTAAAGGAACAATTATATATTGAAAAATTTGAAATTTTCATATCAGAAGAGGATCTTGATATTGTTTGCAGATTGAAGAAGGAATTATATGGGCTGAAGCGGGCACCTAGAGCCTGGTATGCTAAACTAAACAAATATTTGATTGGACAAGGATTTAGAAAATGATGGGCTGACAACAATCTGTACTTTAAGGTAAATTTAGAAAAGGTCTTGGTTACATTGTGTATATTGATGACATCATCTTTGGTGGAAAATATGACTTGTGCAAGAAGTTTGTAGAAGGAATTCGAAATGTTAATGATAGGAAAATTAAATTTCTTTCTTGGATTCCAAGTCAAAATAGTAGAGGTATTTTTATCTCTCAACCCAACTATGTGAAAGACTCTATTAGCTATTTTTCTTGAAGGAGAAACAACTAGAACACCGAAATGATCTCTCCCTTTTATGTTCTTTGTCCAGTCAAGAGAAAAGCTAATGCAACAAGGATTTGACAAATCCTCCTACACTTTGGGCTCCACAGACCCAGGTGGGTATACCTATGAACATCTACCTCAAATGATAATTTCTCTAAAAATCATAGGCAGGTATAAATGTGGATTAAACAGGACACTAACATCCTGTTAAGGGATTCATTACTCTGAATGAATTAAGGGATGGCTTCTAGCCCATCATACTTGGTTTATCTTTCAACACACCAAAACACAAAAGGAAATGTGATTGATTTTTAATGCTTTGGATGCAAGTATGGTGAAAAACTAGTGCCTTATCCTGGGGTGCAGAGTCAAATTGAGAAAACATCCACAAAACTTCATCAATTCAAAAATAGCTAGAACCAATACCCTGCCTTACAGACTACCATTTTCACTGTAAACACATGATCATCAAATCCATACATTATTGAAATTCTCAGCGATTATCCAACCCGATTTAATCCTTCCTTGAAGGAAAGAAATGGACAAACTCACAGTCTACCTTGTAAACGACAAATTGGATATTGCCTTACAAATCCAATTCATAAGAACTTCCAAAACACACAGAGACATCCAAGTACTTGCAATGAGATTCCAGTCATAGTTTAATGATAAAACCTGTTTCAGTACACTCAAATTAACATTACACTTAGGCTAAAATAGTAGTTTCAGAACCAAGCTTGCATTAATGGAACTTGCTTTGATTTCTCCCTTAGAGAACCAAAATTCAGAACCCCTTACAAAGAATGAAAATTAGAATAAGAAGGAGAAGGGGAAAATTTCAGAAGGAAACAAGAAAGGACACTTGTCAGACTCTTCATCTGATGAATCATTCTCTTGAACTGAATGAACAATCTCCTTTTTTCTCCCGAGAACACCTATTTTCATCTCCTCCAGCAGGCTCATGAGTCACCAGATATAAAAACAATACATTTCCAAAATATCTTCCTGGCTCCTGGTTTCCTCTTTGGTGGCACTTTTAGCTGACGTAGGGTAATTTGAACAGGAAACCCTTTAGATTATGCATTGTCGGCACTGAAAATAGCCAACACCCTACATTTTACTCATTTTGGAAAAACCCTCGAGAATGAGCGATGCACCCCTGCTCTTCAACTGGTCGCATACTCGCAAGCTATCCTTGCTCTGCCTTTCATCTTTAGCGAGTGAGCGATGACCAAATTCTTAACCTCATTCTTAAGACTGTCGCGTGCTTGCACTCCTTTCATCTCTTGCTTTTGGGTTCATGCGAGTGAGTGATGCCTTTTACATTTAATCCTGTCACACACTCGCGAGCTAACATTTCATTATACCCGAGTCTGGGCGACTGGGCGACAATGATTTCTTTATTGCATACTCTAACTCATCGCATACTCGCCATCTTAACATTCTAACTTGCACCTTATGCGCGAGTGCGCGATAGTTGCTATTCTTTGGCGCATCGTATACTCGCGAGCTCAGACACTTCATTTTATAATGGACCGTTAGTGTGTGACCATTTTATTTTTCAACTCGTCGCAAGGTCGCGAGCTCAACAATCTTACTCTATTTCTGATGGTGATTGCGCGACGCTTTCCATTTTTCACCTCATCGCTCGGTCGCGAGCTCTATTCCTTCCATCTTTTTTGATCGGCGATTGAGCGATACTTTTCAACTTCTGACTCGTCGCACTATCGCGAGCTCTATTCTGATCGCCTCAAAGCATCAGCGGATGAGCGAGGCATTTGAATGATCTCCTTCGTTGCTCGGTCGCAGACTATTATGCATCTTGAAAATGACCTGTGCGACTAAGCGATAACATCTCATATCAGCACTTCACCTCTTCATCGCGCACTCACACTGCACAAGACAACTGGGTTAGAACATAAGCGAGTGAGCGACCAAATAGAACATGACTTCATCGCGTACTCGCGGAGCATGAAAGAGACAAAATAACCTCAGAGCGACTGCGCGACAGGAAAGATTTCAACTCATCGCCGACTCACACATAGACCATAACTAGACTTAAACGGCTTGCGACTGCATGATTTCCCTTTACACACAGCTCATCATGCACTCGCGCATAGACCAAAACTTGACATAAGCACCTCGTGACTGCGCGAGTAGACATAAAGCATGACTTAAAAAGAGTTTTGACCAGTTTTTGCACGGGAAAGCTTGGAATTTAAAATCAAATAAGCCTGGGAAAAGCTAAAGACCAGGAAATTCAAATTTTTTCAATACAGTGCTAACAGACTCACTGAAGAAGTTTTGTTAACAAAATTCAAAGTTTGTTTCTACTCCTATTGTTACTGGTAGTAAGATGACTAAGGAAGATGAATCACCGAAAGTAGATGCAAATCTTTATATGTCGATGATTAGAGGTTTTTTGTACCTAACTGCTAATAGACCAGATATTATTTATGCAATTTTTCTAGTAGCTAGATTTCAGCAAGAACCAAAAGAGTCACATGTTATGGCAGTGAAAAGGATTTTCAGGTATCTAAAAGGGACCAAAGATTTGGGGTTATGATACCCTAGAGAGTTATATTTTTCACTGACAACATATACAAATGCAAATTGGGCAAGTTGTGTGAACAACATAAGAAGTATCAGTGGTGGAGCATTCTTTCTTAGCTCCTAGTTAGTTGCTTGGTCAAGCAAAAAGAAGGCTTTTGTAACATTATCCACTATTAAATCAGAGTATATTTCAGCATCCCCTTGTTTCTCTTAGGTGTTATTGATGAAAAAAACATTGTTGGATACATGAGTTAGTTTTTATGAACCAATTCCTATAATGTGTGATAATACCAGTGCAATAGTTATGTCAACGAGTCCAACAATGCATTGTAGAACCTAACATATTAACATCTGATATCATTTCATCAAAGAAAAAGTGGAAGAAGATACAGTAAAGCTAGTGTATGTACCCACAAAGGAGTAGAATGTAGACATATTCACTAAACCATTGTGCAAAGACACTTTTGAGTATCTTAGAGGGAAGTTGGAGGTTCTACCCCTTCATAGTGTTCACTAGTTACACTTGTGTGTGTATTGATCCAATACTTTCCATAGCTATATCTTTCTAGATCAGTGCTTGGAAGATTCCTCTTAGGGGGAGAATAATTTTTCAGCAAGGGGGTTTTTTTTGTCCTTTTTCATTGTTGACAAAGGGCAAGAAGTTTCTTGGTCTGTTTCTATGTTATTTTATTGATGAATGTTGCCATCAATGACAAGGGGGAGATTGTTAGAATGTGAATTTGATGCTCTCAAATGTTGTTGTCATTAATGGTTGTCATTGATGTCAACATACTCATATCTTAGCTTTTGATTGTATCGATTACTATTATTGGCATTGTATTGTATCAGTTATTGTGTACCGATAGACTTTTGTATCGGTTTGAGTATCTAGTGTAGCAATTGAAGTGCTTGGTTTTTTCACCGATAGTTCTTGGTCTATGGAATCTACATTATGGTAGATTGTATGCTCAATCCTATGTGAACATATTTTTTTGTCTCATCTTTGTTTTTGTAACATGTTGATCATAACCATTAAAATTGTGTACCTTGGAGAAGGTGTTGTAGCGTGGCATGTTATATTGGTCGAGCTGGTCCTTATTTCATTCCTTCTAACCATGGGAATATTTTTGGTGTGACATATTTCAAATTGCATAGCCAACCTTGTCAATCTCTTAGTGTTGTCTAAGTAAGGCATAAACATAAGAAAGTGCGACATGGTACATGAATGTACAAGTGAATGTATGTGTGGCATATCTATAGAGCATATGCGAAGTGCCTACCAATACATGCAAAGGGGATCTATGTTTGTGCATAATAGTTTATAGATCTCAATGGTGGATTTTATACATTTTCATATCTTCTAGAAGTGAGCCCTTGTATATTGCAAGTGAGCCCTTGTGTATTGGCAGTGAAACTCTTTATCGATAGTGAGCTGACCGATAGTGAGCCTTCTTGAAGTGAGCTGACTGGTAGTGAGCCTTCTTGTAGTGATCATTTCTAGCAGTGAGTCTTTGTCTCAAATCACCTTTTAGTGTCACCATAACAGGTGTTTTTGCATTTCATGAGAATTAGTTTATTCATGGTTTTACCCATCTTGGGGTTTCTACCTAAATTCTTATGTTCTTTGTTTCTGTGTTCCTGTAAATTTATGTTTATTTTTCCTGTAAATGTTTAATGTGCTAACCCGACAAATCTTAATTTGTTATTAGAACTGTTTAAGCGTTAACTAACAGAGAGAAAGTTCTTTAAAGTTGAGTGGGAATAACTGATTCACCCCCTCTCAGTTATTTGAGCTATTCAACAAAGAGATATTTTCTCTTGAATAATATATGAGTATTTATCTATTTCCTCTTGAAAACATAAGCTATCATTTATTTAAAATGGAAACATCCTTTATCATTGTCCATGCATGTAGGTTGGACTGTGGTAAAATATTGGGGAATCGATTTGTGAGGAAGATCTGTAATTGGTAGTCAGGAGATTTTGGTGCGTCTTTTCTTTGACTTCCTATGATTTTCTCTGCAGATTGAGGTATGGAAGTTAATTGATACAAATGTTGTTCTAATCTCTATTACAATGTGCCTCTTATGTTAATTTATTCATATAATCCAGTTATTATATCGGGTATGAAGGAAATCCATCTATTTCTGCATGTCACACGATTCATATTTCTATTGTGTTAATGAATTTTTTTTATCATTTATGCCCGACAACTTTTTTGTTCACTGATTTTTCTATCATTCGGTGTTAGCATTATCCATGCTTGATAGTGTTTCAATGTTTTAAGAGGTTTCTTGATGCCTAGATTCTGTGTGGTATGGGGATTTAGATAGTTTATTTGCTAAAGTTATTTTATTGATATTTCATATGTCTTAACCTAACTATGTTGCTACTATCATGACTAGATATTGTACCATGTTTGAGTGTTGTTTTCAATAAAATCTACCAGGGTAGATTTTATGCAGAGTCTTTCTTGAAGAAAAACAATTTCTTGTTGTTTTCTGCTATCACTTGTGGCTAGATGCTGAAACTAGGTCGATGAAGCAAGAATTTTAGTGCTAGTTGGTGTTCCTATTTTTTGCTATCAAACCTCTTCTTCTCAGCTGCCAGTCTTCCTCGGGAGGATGCCACTTTTCTCCTTATCTACTTTGGGGTTTTAGAAAATCTAAGAAATTGATATTTCCATTTGATGCGCTGATCCTATTTAGCGTTAGTTTTTGACATTACCATGCTTATCGGTTTAAAAATAGTTGCTTTGATTTCATAGCCATTGTTTGTGGAAGGAAACATAAATTAACTTTCTCTCTCTTATTGCTCTTACCTCTTTATAGCATGTCTATTAACATTGTATTGAGCTGTGTCTAGCTGCATAAAATCTAAACACAATTCCCTTTGTTGCCGCCTGTGGGACATTTAAGCACTATAAAATACTTATGTCTGTGTTGGAAAGTGACATTGCAAGCAATTGTTATTTCGTCATTGATGTCAAACCTTAACTGGTGAGACTATTGTTATATGTTTGATTATCATATCTATTGTTGATGAAGAAGATTTAACAAGAAGACCAAGTGAATGGTTGAGTTAAGGCAATTCAAAGGGTATTTGATCAGTTCGCACTCTGGCAAAGCAATTTGTTGTTTATCTTTCAAAGACAGTTTTCTGGTTGTTCTGTGTCGAGAAAAGTTGCTTGTGCCGAGAAAATTGCTTATGATGATCAAGTTGCTTGTGCCGACTAAAGTTTCTTGTAATGAGAAAAAAGTTGCTCAATGCCGAGCACCATTGAAATTATCAAGTGGAAATAGTGATGTTGGCTGACTTACAGTAATTGGATTAATGATGAGATTTGAGATCTCTAGCCGACTTAGTTGATTTTATTGGGATATGTAATGTTAATTAAAGATTGATCCATTTCATTTAATGTATGGGTAACCATAATTAATGCATGGTTTCAAGATTTAATTAGAGACTACTTTGGAGAAGTAAATGTAATGCAAAGATGGAATGAT
>MU227346.1:4536856-4552336 GCA_018584345.1 Thuja plicata
ATGTTACTGGTGGTTTTTCCCATATTGGGTTTCCATGTTAAATACTTGTGTCAACTTGTGTGAATGCTTATGGTTTGCTTTACTATTATGTTACTACAAGATAATTTCAATTGACAGTAAACTGCATCATTAAAGTTGTTTATTTATGCTACTGCTACTGAATAGATCTAAAGTATAGAAAGTTTTTATTTTC
Source organism: Thuja plicata (assembly GCA_018584345.1). Taxonomy (NCBI): domain Eukaryota; kingdom Viridiplantae; phylum Streptophyta; class Pinopsida; order Cupressales; family Cupressaceae; genus Thuja; species Thuja plicata. Next base: position 4,537,050 of record MU227346.1, read on the forward strand.
TACATCTAGACCTGAGGATAACTGATTCACCCCTCCCCTCTCAGTTATACTAAATTCATTCTAACAATTTGGGCACCACTTTAGTATTGAGAGCTCAAGTTTATTTGGGGCTATTAATTAAGCCTATGGTTAGATATTTTGTGTTGTATGTAATGATACGTATGTTTAATTACTTGATTTGCTTTTAGTCTAGGTTGTATTTTTCCTTCTTAGAAATATATTCTCCTTTTTTTTTCAAAGATTCTTTCTTAAGTCAATGTTAGTCAAGCTTTACTTAGGATCACATTTAAAAAGTTTTAGATTGTTATTTCTTTTTGAAATATGAAAAGGGGATATTTTATATATTGTGTAAAAACAAATTTGGTACGATTTTTAGGTAGTAATTATATTTTGAAAAGTAGTGAATACTTTAATATGAAATTTAATTATTTGGTTAGAAATATTATAAGTTTGTTATTTTTAAGATGAGTGTTATTTAAGTATAAGTAGTAATTAATGTAGTTTAATTTATTAATAATTTATTTGGATTATTTGAATTTATGATTTTAAAGTAAATTAATTTAGTTAAATTGTATTTGAAGGAGTTTTTTTCTTTTATAATTAATTTTGCTTATTGTTGGACAAAGGATATTTTGTATAAATAAATTAGTTAGAAGATTTTATTGAAACAAAATTGATATTGTGGAAGAATGAATAATCAATTTTATGTTGGTGGAAGTGTGGCTTTGCTAGAGAACTTAATTAGAGTTTTAGTTTTGATTGTTACTGTAATTTTAGTATGATGTGATTATTTACTCATATAGAGTGTTCTTATGCTTAATATTCTTGATGATGCATGAACTTTGTACTGGATACTCTTTGATTGATTATTTGTCCTTTTGATATTTATGTGCTTGGAGGATTTATGCATTGATTTAGATGGCATGTTAGTGTACTTAATTGGATTCTTTGATTTTCATCCTTTGTAAACCCAAACTTATTCTCTTTATGTATGATATGCTATTTTAATATGATTTTGGATCCGCATTTTGGGAGAGATGTTGGATATGTTGGTAAAGAGATAGTTTTGATCAAATTGGCTCTCGTATGGTGTTATGTCTTCATGAGGTATTAATTTCTTTGACCTTGCACCCCATTGGATATTTTGATGGATCCTAATTTTTTTATGCCATTTTGGATTCATGTTTTGGGAGGGTTTGCTAGGAACATAGTTGGCAGGTGGCTCGCAATGGGGGTCGGGGCCCAAATTGATCATTCTAGGATAGTTCAATGTGCATTTTTAATCAAGTGAAAACTTAATAATTGAACTGGGTTGGGACTCACATTCACAAGATAATTGCCTCACCCATAGTCCCAAGTGTATGTATAGACAAGGATGGGTTGGATATGGCTTGGCCATCTGTGGGAAGTTGATCTGGAAGATCAACACCTTGTCCTTAGGAAAGGTGGTCAGTTCCACATGAGCTCCATCTATGGCCAGAGTCTAGAGGGACTGCTAGGTGACCCAAGAGTGGGATCTATGTGATGACGCCATTTAGTATTTGTCCTAGGATTCCTTTGTGTCCTTTTAAGTATCGTCGATGTTCCAATATGAATGTTTGTGTGTTGATTTATGTTTTTTTCTCTTGGACCTTTTGAGCTTCTCTATGTTGACTTTTGGGTGTTATGTGTGTATTTATTGCTTTTTTTGGTATGTGTCATGTGTGGGCTTGAATTCTATCTCCTAGCTATGAGGAGTCAGCCAAAAGGTTTCACGTTGTTGGGTGGTGAACATTTTCCACCAAAGTTCATGTTTTAGTTTGTGGCTACAAGATGATCTCTACAACACACTGGCTGCTTCTTTATCTTCAAGTCTACCTCTCAATTCATGATCATTGATGTCTCATTGTACCATATGATGTAAAGAGTTTACTTGATAATTATAAACTTATGTACATGTAAACAATGGATTATCACGTTATGATCATGTATTGTATAACAATGTTATGTATCATTGGATGCAAAATGTACTTATGTATTTTCATTAAATAATCATTTAGATTCATAATGGCTTAGTGATGGATATTGGATTATTGATTTTATATTTCCACTCTATGATTATATTGTGTTTCGTTGATATTGTTGTATTTGTTTATATTGTAATGATATGTGTGTTGCAAAAAACAAATCACCCCTTTTTGCTAGTTATCCTCTTAGGTTCCCCAACAGGGGTGTTACATGTGAGCCTCTTCAACCTGCAGGTGCTATACAACATTCTTCATTACACTGCTTATTAGAAACCAAAATAAAAAATATTTGTATTAATTATCCTAGCATATCAAATTAAGAGAATAAAAAATTATTCGTCGGGCATTACATAATTATTTGTCCTACTAAAAAGAACAATATCCTAGCTATAATAATTATTATCTCCTTCATATCAAGGAACAAGAAGGGCACAAAAGCTATTTAGAGCATAATTCAAAGCCTCATGCATACAAATTGATTATCCAGCCTCAAACAAGACCATCTTGCCACATCTACATTAATATGGATTATTCATTAATTACATTAACACTTCTACATCCTAGTTTAACCTGCAGATACTATATAGAGTACATTATCATAGCTTTATTTGCAATGTTACTTTTTTTTAATTAATTGAATCATAATCAACACACAAACCTCAAATCATACTTAATAACAAGATTAAAATAGGGGAACATACATCTTAGTCCACACTACAGAGGTAAGGGAATTTACCTTACCATTATAGTACAAACTAAGATATGTGATCCTTCAATAATCACAAAGGCTGAAAGTAGTAGAAGCAATTATAAAAACTTTGGTTAAACTAATATCATTCCTACTCATAGTTAGCAATCTTCCTTCATTAAATAAAATATTAATACAACACTTATACCATTTAAATATTATAATGACAACTTACATATCCTGTATGCAATGAAAATACCTGCAGTTGCACAGCAAGTCAAAACATGCAAACACGAGATATAACAAATAAACCAAAGCATGTAAAGAACTTGAAACACAACTAAATTTTCACTACAACCTCCAATGAGCTAAAACAAGTGCACCCAAGACTTGTTTGATTTGTTCTTGGAGATTTTGTGGGTGTGCTCTCCCAACACAATGCAATAAATCCCACTATGATGCAAGCTAGAAGATGGTGAAGGGATTGAGAACAAGTATGAGGAACTTGCCCCAAGCTTCACATGATTAAGATTGAGAATGCAATATCAAATCTAGAATGAAGATGCAAGATGAAATAAACTAAGATTGATTTCCATTACCTAACATGTAACATCTAGATGATTTAATGCTCAAAGAAGCTAAATAAAATGAAGACTAAGACATGCTTAATAAAATGCTCTAAAATGCAATCACTAGCTCAATTCTCTCACAAAAAGACTCAAGTTCTCATTCTCATTAGTTGCAAATGAGGAGTGAGGCCTCCTTTTATGGATTTGCTATGAAAAATGGACGGCTAAGATTAAGAGGTGGAAAATGAGTGGTTAATATTAAAGGTTAGGTAGGGTTTTGGTGGGAGTGAAGGAGATTAAGAGGCAAAAGGAATGAGTGGCTAGGATTAAGTGGTTAAAGTGAGGAGTTGACTTTTCAAGGGGAGGGAATAATAATTGAAAAAAGTCACATGTGTGTGCAAGTGATTAAGGCTAAAATGGGTTTATTTACCTTTTAAGTGTGATTAGGTTGAATTTAGCCAAAAGCAAGGAGAAGCAAGATTTAAATTTAATTTAATTTAATTTAAATGAGGTTTAGAAGAATTTTAGAGAAAATGGAGGGATTAAATAAATAAAATTTATTTAAAAGAAATATGGAGAAAACATATATTAAAATAAGTTTTAATATATTAGGGATAGTATTTAAATTAAATTTAAATACAAGGTGATGAATTTATTTAATAAAATTAAAAAAATAATCGAATATAACAAATATAGTTAATCTGTAAGAATTAACTATATTGTTATAGGCAATATTAATTAAATTAATATAGAAATGAAAAAGGACAATTTAGGGTGTCTAGATATCCAATACCACATATGAGAGTTGGCATATAATCCATAAATATATGAATAGAGCCTTCAAAAGATCTAAGGATAATCAGTGGAGTCATTTTAGTTGACACCCTTCCACGTCTAATAAATAATTCTCCCTATTGCTTTAAAATTGTAGGAATAAACAAAATCTTCATAATCCCTGACAGTTCTTAAGGATAAATATACAAAACGTATGCCAACAATAAAGTGGAAACCTTATGTCCAAATAACCTAGAAGCACCAAATTTCCATAGTATATTCGAATGAGGCAAGAATATACTTGCATAAAACAATACTCCAAGAGAGACAAAAATCTAAAAAACCAATCTAATAAGAATGTTTACAACTCCTGCTAAAATCTACCAATGTTAGATAATATTAAAAGGTCTAAAAGTTTTCCATCGAGGAAAAAAATTAGGCAACGACCATGAGGAAAAAGAGGTAATCTAAAAATGGACAAAAACTACTAATAAGAGAACAAAGCCAAGACAAAATAGAGGAGGGATAAACCAAGAAGACTAGGGTAGGTGCAAGAAGTTGGGTCCCAATTCAACAGAAGTCTTATAAACTTGAAAAATGTTGCTAGAAACGGGCACTTGTTTTGAAAAAAAGGGCACCCGATTTAGGCTTGGATGCCCAATCCAAAAATTCAAAAAATGGGTTCTTGTTTCTTTTTTTTTAACATTATGTCTTGAAACTCATTTTTACATGTTGATTTACTATATTTAAGAAATGGGTATGCATTTTTAAATGGGTGCCCATTTTATGAAAGTTGAATTTTCAAACCACCCTTTGCATTGAATTTTGGTTTTGGATAGGCTTGATTAGACCTAGCCTATGCTTGGACCTCCGAAATAATGGCTAAGGTACTGAAATACCAGATTTTTGCATTCTCATAATTATTTCAAAGCCTTCCTAATCAAAATTTTTGATGAAATAAAAACCCATTAGAGTTATTACTGTCCAAATTTAAAAAATATTAATTTCATAGTAATATGATGAATTTTACTATTTTTTCAATATTTATTAGTCAAAAGTGGTACCTAAAATTAAAATAGTGAGGCTCACTAAAATTTTAATAACTTTTTTGTTTTGACCTTTTTTGAAAATAAATTATATGACATCAATCTACATAGAATTTGATTGAAGATGATTTTTTTTGAAAAAAATTGAAATTCTCATCAAATTATGGTGGCATACACTTGAGGTTTCAAAGATATACTTCAAAGTCGATTTAACAAATAAAAATTAAAATATTCAATAAAAAAAATATATGATCATCAATATTTGGTGTCTTAGGTATCTTTCCTGAGAAGTATTCACAAAAAAATATTTATTTAGGTCAAAATATGGTGGTCGTACATGTGTGGTATAGTCATAAAACATGAATTTTGAAAAAGTGGTTTTTAAACATGCCTACTAAAACAAAAATTTCTACAATGTGGGTATTGAAATAAATTAAATATTTAAAAACTAGACTTCGAGCGCTAAATTTTTTATTAGTGAATTTTTTTGAGATTCAATCTCTAAGTGCCTCAAATTTTGACATAAATTTTGAAAAATAGGGAAAGCACTTCGACTTTTTTCACAAAAGTGGGACTCAACTTCTTGCAGCCGCCCACTACTAAGACACAACATGCATAAAAGACAAAGGAAACCAGGAGACAAAGAAGGTGAGATAGCAAGGAAAAATATTTATGTGTGTATATATATTTATGCGTGCACACACACACACACACATGTGCATGTATATATATGTAACATCAATTGAAAGAAATTTTGAAAAAATAGGGAAAGCACTTCGACTTTTTTCCTAAAAGTGGGACTCAACTTCTTACAGTCACCCACTACCAAGACACATCCAAAAAAGATAGAATATATATATATATATATATATGAGTGGCTGCAAGAAGTTTTGTCCCACTTTTGGACAAAAAGTGGAAGTGTTTTCCCTATTTTTTGAATTTTCTGTCAATTGATGTCAAAATTTGAGGCACTTGGAGATTGAATCTCAAAACAATCCACTATTAGAAAATGTAGTGCTCATAGTCTAGCTTTCAAATATGTAATTTATTTGAATGCCCACATGGTATAAAATATATTTTAGTAGGTATGTATAAAAACTACTTTTTCAAAATGCATGTTCTAGGACCATATCCCACATGTGTATGACCACTCTATTTTGAAGTAAATAAATAAATTTTTCTAAATCTTTCTGGGGGAAGGTACCTAACACATCAAAGATTGGTCAAAATATTTTTGCTTTTTTTTAATTGAATATTTTTTCTATTAATTTTTAATTGAGTATAAAGTACATTTTTAAAACCTCTGGTGTATGACCACCATAATTTGATGAAAATTTCACTTTTTATGAAATTTTTTTTTTATTTTGAAGGAAATTCTATGTAGATTGGTCTCATATAATTCATTTTTTCAAAATCCTAAAATCAAAAAAGTTATTAAAATTTTTGTTAACCTTACAATTTCAACTTTAGGTGCTACTTTGGCATAATAATTATCGTAAAAATACTATAATTTGTCATATCAATATAAAAATTATATTTTTATAATTTGTACAATACGAACTGAAATGGTTTTTTGTTTCATCTAAAAATTATTCAGGAAGACCTCCGAAAAATCATGACAAAGCGTAAATTTTATTTTTAAATGCCTGAGCCATATTTTTGTAAGGCCAAACATAGGCTTGGTTGGACCAAGCCTTTCCCAAACCAAAAAAAAAGGTGGAGGTACATTCAACACTCCTAGTTTTTAGAAACGGGCACCCACTATTTAAAATTCAAAAAATGGGTGCTCGTTTCTATTTGGACCGTTGAAACTGAAATGAGCATCCATTTTATGAAATGAGCACCTGTTTCATTTAAATAACGGGTGCCCATTTCTGAAAGATCCGTTGGAGACAAAAAATAGTTCTGTGGTCCTGATCTCAATGATTGATGATTATTCAATTAATTTTATGACATATCCGTGTTGCAGAAAAAATATTTTGAACCAACATTCTCTTTTCTTGTCTTGTTTTGGATCTTACAAGAAGGGATTAATTTGAATTCAAATTTTGGTGCAAACATGGGATCAAAGAAACATAGAAAGAAGCAAAGAAAGGTTCTGATAGCTGATGAGGTTGCAACAAATAGAGAGAAAGAGATATAAGACGACAAGAAAGAAGAGAAAGAATTAGAAACATGGATAATTTTGGAGCATCGAGTTCAACAATCAGTTCAGAAGATGAAAACAATGAGGACACCATGATCGATGCAGAGGTTGAAGAGGAAAATGCAATACGAGAAAATTTAGATGCATTTTCTAATCAAGTGTTGGATACATGTATGTCTTCACAGCCAAATGAAACTTATTGTGATAAAGAACTTGATCCTTTTGTAGAAGTGGGTTACTGTTTAAATCATTTAGATTTTCTTCCTGAAAATAGAGTAATAGATTATATTGCACATCAAAAACCATAAATTAATAATGTTAATCATAATGATAAAGGAACTGAAAGTCAAAGTCCAATTGAAAGTGAAATTCAAACCCCAATAAAAATTGACAATCAAACGATAATTAAGATCAACAATGTGGATGTAGACATCGAAACACCAATTGAGAAAGAAACCCCTTTGAATGATAATGAAATGATTGAACAATTTCAAATTAAAAGTGATGTGCTAGACAATCTGCATGGTTTGGTTTTATGGAAACAGAATAGGACATACGTGAGTAGATTGTTTAGACAATTTTTTATAATAAGAAATTTGGGTTTCAATGTCAATTAATGTTAGAACTAATTAAAATGAGTAAAATATGAAAAGTGATGAAGAGGTTAGACATTTATGTAAAATCAAAAAAGGAGGAGTCTCTACAAGAAGTTATAAAAATAGTTTCTAGTGCCTTAGACACAATCGGAAAGAAAAGTCTTTCTAAAGATAGGAATGTGGCACGACGAGCAATAACAACAGATCTAGTAAACAAAACTACTTTTGATAAAAGAATGATGACAAAAATAAGTGGATATCTTAATATTCATCATAAAACTTTAGTGAGAGCTGTAAAGAGAAGAGTTAACTTTGAAAGTGATCCAGCAAACCATTAGCGGAGCTTTAGTGGTAGAATCCCAAGGTCTGACATGAAACATACTGGTGAAGTCAACACTTTAATTGAGAATTTTTGGCATGATAATACAAGAGTATCATCTAATGCTAGAGATGTTCTTAAATTAAGAGTCGGATCAAAAATTTGTCATCCACATCCAAAACATCTTTTGGATATGACTCAAACTAAATTTTATAAAAAAATTGTGGATGTTAAGGTGTTAAATTTTTGTATTAGTCAAAGATATTTTGAAAAATTTAAACCATGGTATCTAAGGATTAACAAGGAAAGAGTAACGTGTTGTTGTAAAATTCACATTCAATTTCGTTATCATTACGATGTATTTTGATCTATTCGTTCTATCATGCATACTAATGAAATATTGTAGGAATGTGGTATAAATATACCACCTCAAATTGTAAAAGATTTTATATTAGGTTTGTTTTTTAACCTACCCAATGAGAAATTTATTCTTTTGAATTCATGTGTTTCTGGTGTATGTGATGTATGTGGCAATCTTGAATTTTTAGATAAATGTTTGCATGAAAATCTTTCAATTGATTTTCGTCATCAATTAGTTGATGTAAAAATATTTAAAACTATTCAATATCCATTGAAGGACGGAAAGGTTGGAAAATAGTATGATCTAATTACTGAAAAAGTTAGTGTTCATACATTTATGAATGAATTCAAGAATAAGGTTTTACCTAAATATGTGAAACACTCTCAAAATGCTAGATGGCTTGATGGATAGTTTCGCATATGAAAGAATACATTTCTAATTGGTAGTATACTTCCAACTGTTGACTTTGCAGAGAACTACATGCTTTCACCACAAGATGAGATTCAATCACAATATTATAATTCAGTGTAATTAACAATTTGTGTTCATATTGTCTATAGGCATGCACCTGATAGTACAGAAGAGGATAGAAGTTTTTTGAGAGAGTATCATTTCTATATGAGTGATAATAAATTGAACTCGTTAGATTTTGTCCAGTATTGCTTTAAGAAAATTATGAGAATTTAAGGGAGAGAGAAATTCATATGACGCATCTAGTATGGTTAGATAATTGCACAGGTAAATTCAAGAATGCTAGAATGTTTTATTGGTTGAGTAGGACACGTAAGAAAATTAATGTCCAACATATTTTGAGTATTTTTTAGGTTGGACATGGAAAAGGAGAGCATGATGGTGCAGGTGCATGTTGTTGATGAGACTTTGTGACTGGGTCCACCAACAGATGTCAGTTGTCACCGAGTACTGGGGTAGCGACCAATTTTTCCTGTAAAGGTCATCTGGGGAAATGAGATTCCCTAGACCTTCAAGCACGTGAGAGTCAGGTCTCAAAGGTGCGGGAGCCTAGTTGGGATTGTGATTATTTTGTTCAGGGGGATAGCTGGTTATCTTGGCTCATCTTCTCTGGGGATTTAATTAGGTCAGTTTTCCTGCAAGCACTCATCAAATTTACCAAAATAAACTTCAAAAGATACATTAGGGTTAGAAGTATTCCATCTACTTGTAGTTTAAGACAAAAATTCAAAACATCAACCATGCTCTAACATGCTACATTAAATACTGAATAAACATAGAACCAGCAGTTCATACTTATCCAATAGCGAGGGAAAAGAAGGTCGTTAATATACTTAAAACATTAGAGCAAGGGACATAAGGAACATACAACACAAAAAGAATGTTAATCCAGAGATCAGAATGCTAACAACATCATTGAGAGAATCCTTCCTTCTTCATTAACACGTTTCTAGCCAGCACTGGTGCATACAATAATGGTGGCTCCTAGGGAGCATCCAACTACTAAGAGCTTCTAACAACTAGGGAGCATTGAGCTCTGTAACTAAGAACTAAAATATGAAAATGCTATAGCTATGGACTGCAAACTTATTAATTTTTCCAACCCTTGGAATGAGGTCAGACTTATTATTTATACACCTCTTTCCCTAAAACTAACCTAACTCATACTTACACTTCAATCAATATAATATAATTTCCAGTGGCCGGTACTACCTGCACCACGCTACAAAAAACCTCGAGACGGAGAAGGTCTGACATGTCAGAAGAATGAGACAAGAAATGAGAAGTAGAATAATTAGCCTCGAGAAAAGAGCCAGAGAGAGAAAAGAAGAAATTTGATCCCTTAAGGATCAAGGCTACATGCCTCATTAATGGAAAAGCATCTCACTATCTCTGATGCACCAGGTTTTCAATGTTGGGGCGGTGCCTTGGGAAGACCACCTGTCAAAACCATCCTTTTGAGCCGACGTGCCTTGTTGGATTCACCCACCTTCTGACATCCTTATTAACTACTTTGAAAGTGACCGGTCGGCTTCAGGAACTGAGACACTAGTCACTAAAAGAATACAAAACTATTGGATCTAGAAGCTTGCGCTCCTAAAGAATGAATAAATACAAAATACATCTTCTGGTGATCATCTATGGAACCCAGAAAATTTTATCATTCCTTAGTATCATTGAAGGTTTCCAAAAGTTGGGTGATTCCATCCTTGTCAATATCCTTGAGGCCAGCTCGGCGGTACTTGGCCACTTCCACCTGCTCGCCCAGATCCAGAACATTTGCTTTAAATTTTGTGGCCATCTTTTCTATGTCATGACCTTGGAGCACCATGTGAGTTATCCATGTCATTTTTGCTTCATCTATTCCCTCTGGGGATCTATAACAAGATTCCATTAGCTCGTCGAATTTTCCCACAATGTATTCCTCTAGAGTACATGTTTCAGTACTAAAAGGATCAACTCCGGAGACCTTCAAAATGAAAGACTTATATAAATTAAAAGAATATTGAACCTCTTGAACTTTTTCATGTAGGGCCCCTACCAGTTTCTTGATTACCTCCAATATGAGGTCAAGTCTGGAGTGCTAGGTCTAGAGAAAGTCAATAGACTCCTCTCCCAAAATTCTGGCCTCGGAGACAACTTATTCTCTGATACCAATGAGTTCTACCAACTTATCCTTCCATGCTTCATAATTTTCAATGTCTCCTTTCCAGATGGAGATAGTAGTTTTGGCCTGGTGTAGGATATTGTTGGCCACATATAAGTCTTGGAGTGTGGATACTAAGAAACGTCGGACATTTCTCACCTTTTCGATAACACATTCTTCAAATGTCTAGTCCTTTCTCTTCATAGAATTTAGTGAATCCATGTCACCCTAAGGGAGCGGTGCCTTAGATGTGGAGACTTCCAGGGAAATAAAAGTAATAGGCTATGCAATCTTTGTCAGTATCCCCATGAGGTTCGCATTTGTTTCCTTTTTCACCCTGAATTTTTGGGCCTCCTTTTCATAGCGAGCCTCTACCACCTTGGCCGCTTCTTTTAACTGGTCCATTTTGCCCTCTTTCCCTCTCTTCCCCATAGATATTTTGGTGATGGAATATTCATCAACCTTTGCCATTTGTTTGTCTACATTTGGGAAAGGTCTTGCAATCACTGTAACTGTATCTCAACTCGGCCCAGTCCGAAGAGTATGGGCTTTCTAGGATTTCTTGGCCTTAGGAGGATTTTGTGCCTATGTCATCATCTCCACCAAGGAGAGATGGGCCTTGGGTGTTACTGGGGCCGTCCTCTTCTGGGAATCCACCAACTATTGTGGTGGTAAGGGTGGCCTTGCAGCCATATTTTGTTCCTGTAGTTCCCCTCCGGGGTTTTGTTGTGTCTCCCCGGTATTCTGAGCCATTTCTAACTGCTTTCTTGCATTCTCAGGCTCACCGGAAATATTTATCCCAGTAGTACTTGTATCATTTTCCCCAGTGTCTGCACACTTAGCATCATTTGGATCAACATCTATTTCTCCGGGGTTTTGTTCCCCACCTTACTGCTATTCTTTTTTAGCCTCTTCTACTGGACTATTTTCTCCTATTGGTGCATTTTCTGGAGGTGGTGGAGGTAGTGGGCCAAGATTCAGCATTTGGGCCACTATGACTACCTCACCAAATGTTACCTTGGAGGTGACGTTCGGAGCATGGTAGTTGGGGTTATAATTGATCTTGTGGGTCCCTGTTTCCCAAACTGATGTCATTCACTCGTCCTATGTTTTCCTGCCCTTTGTGGTCCCTACAATCTGTATCTCTGGGATGTTGGAGATGTCTACCTATGCTTTTTCTTTTTCTTCTTCTACCAAGGCTTCTTTCCCTTGGGCAGCTTCTTGTTCTGGGACATCTTCTTCCTGCATGGTGATCTCTTCTGCCAACTTCATGATATCTCCCTGCAGATTCCCAAATTCATCAGTTCCAAATACATCATCAAATTCATGTGGAGGGGAGGTCTCTGGGATATCTTTGGGTCTTATGTCTAGCTCTGGGGAGTCGAAATAAATAATTTGTATTTCTTGGATGCTTGACATCCCAAGCTCTGGCTCCACCTTTGGCTGAGGGTTAGTCTTCTTTTTCTTTCTCCTAGTTACCAAAGGGAGCCCTGCATCTATCATACCTTCCCACTCCTCCTCCACCTCGGTCCCTGTTGCTTGGACCATCAATGCTTCCAATGAAGGGGAAGAGGGAGGACAGATGGGTCTAGTCATCTGTACCTAGGTGGCCAGATAGGTGATCAATTTTTCTTTCATCTGCTAGGTGGCTTCCAGTGTCTCTTGCATTTGCTACATTGTGGGGGTAACAGATGGGGTTTTCAATGGGGTCCCCGTTATCCTTTATCATATATACTCCCCTTGTGAGGAGGTTCCAGCCCCAAAAGTTGAGCCCCACACAAATGGGCCAACTTTACATGTGCTTCTTGGGCATGCCTTCTTGAAATATGCGTGGCTGCATTTGACCACATCGTGGGTAAGATCCTCAATTATTGGACCTTCTTAGGCATTCCAATCTACTAGAGGGAGAGCCATTTTTTCTACCCACTTTTCTTTATGTTATGGGTCCACAGTGGACCTGGTGTCCGACAAGTCATCCAGGAACTTTTGAAGCTTCAGCCTCTCCATCATCCCCATTGTCATCCGGACGAAGGGCCAGATCTAGACATTGAAGTCATCCTGGAAATATTCCCAAAAATCCTCCATGTCAAATGCATGGGGCTCTGATACTTGGGGAAGTTTCATTGCTATTTTGCCTAGCGGATCAAATTTCTTTTGCGCCAGATAGAATTCTATTAAGCCCAAACTTTTAAGCTTGTTGTCTACCTCCTTAGCCATGGCCAGAAAATAAGAATAGTTCCCATAGGTGATTGGGAATAGAATATTTGTTACCTTCTTCATTGTGAAGAGGACATGCAGATCTAAGATCTACCGATAGTATTCCAAAAGAACTATTTTGTTCCCACAATGCTTGGGTAACAAATAGGGTTTCCCGGAGAAGCTAGTCACCCGAATATAGGTGTGCTGCTAAAACTAAATGTAATAGTGGCCATAACTTCTGACCAAATCCATTGCCTCCTTAGAGAGGTGGTATTTAGTGTCCCAGGTAGGTGTCAGGAGGTTGTAGTAAATAAAGGCATCATTTACTTGGGAGAAGCTGAAGAAACTAGCCTCCCATTGGACTTGTGGGAAATAATCCCAGGGAGCATTCTGGCCCAGGCCGACCCCCAGTACACCTGCTATGAGTAGCCTATTTATGATGGGGTGTTTTTGTGCTAGATCCTAGAGAACATAGGACATCATGTAAAATTTAGAGGTCTGGATGACCTGGAGGAACTGGGAGTCCACATGATTTGAGATGATGGTGGCCCAATAAAAATATTTTTCACTGGAGGAGATGCCTAGAAAGAAGTAGCACGTCCATACCAAGAATTCCCAGACATGGATTTATCCAAAGACCCTACATAGTGAAATAATCCCCATCTGTATACTTTCTTTGAATTGTGTCTGGGGGATTTCTAACTTCATCTTCTTGAAGTCCTTCCTTGGCACCTTAAGCCAATTTTTGTTCAGATACTACCACACCATGTGTTCCAGTTCTAGAAATTCTCCCAAGGCCATGGACCAGATAATGACAGTTGCTTCATCAAACTGGGGAATCCCTAGACCTGCCTAAAAATTTCTAGAGACCAAAGACACCATGGGGGTTGGATATCTGGTCAGGATCGAGGCAGCGAGCATGATGGCTCAGATAGATGAATTGTAGTGTGCGGCCAAAGTAAGAATAAGTTCTGGGGCTTGCACAGAACAGGGGAAGCAAGCAGCTTTGAGAATCCTAGAATTGTTGAGATTGATGGACAATGGTTCTCTGCTCGTTCATTGGATATACATCATTTTTACTAGGGCCTGCATTTCTGCCCACATTCTGATGCTAGTTTCAGTAATCAGTTGAACCTTGAAATTAATATTTGATCCCATGATAGTGTCTCCCTTCAAGTACTTCATGGTTAGTGGGAGCTTTTCCAGGGCCCTCTTGATCTTAGTCCTGATGGCTGCTCTAGTGACTTCCACGGTGGGGAGATCTGGACTCCTGGGTGGAGAAGATGTAGATGCCTCTGATATAATTAATGAGTTTGATGTTGGTAACCTGCAAAGCAAGATGACCATCATAATTTATATAAGACAAAGAATTACTATGGGATCTGGAGATCTTACCATCACATCGTGTCTTCACTTGAAAGAGTTGGTTCATGTCAAATCCTATAAGAGATATACATATAATGAAGAATTAGGAGGCTTGACCACTATCCGGGCCCCCAGGGATTCTAGCACGTATGATGAAAGTGGGATTGGTGTCGAATGAGGACATAGGATCTGGAGTTTGGAAAACTAACCGTTGGGTGACATGGCCGGAAGATGAGTCGTACTAGGCTGATGTGGATGTCACATGTCCATGTAGTAAATGGGAGTTATGGAAATAATGCCAACAACTATCTGAACATGCGCAAAGTGAAAGCCACTTGGCTGGACTTAAATGTGTGCATGGGAAATTATTTTTCCTTTAAGACTGCCTTGATGAAGAAGAGGGAAAACCACCATGGTTCAAAGTAGCAAGGAGCTAAGTCCGAACCAGGTGGTATTTTGTTGTGTAGGCGAGCTCACGAATTCAGGAAAAAATGGACAAGGGTGTAGTGATCTCAACACGATACCGAAAGGATATACACAAAAAATATAGTAAAATAGAGAGGGCCAAGGGCTGAAACATATATATATATATATATATATA